>CAUYTI010136584.1:0-43614 GCA_963575145.1 Galago senegalensis
GGGCACCTGTGGTCCCAGCTACTTGGGAGGTGGAGGCAAGAGACTCGCTTGAGCCCAGGAGTTGGAGGTTGCTGTGAGCTGTAATGCCACGGCACTCTACCCAGGGGGACAGCTTGAGGCTCTGTCTCAAAAAAATAAAAAAATAAAAAGAAGTGATCAAAGAATAAAGCAGCATCTCAGGATACAAAATCAATACTTAGAAGTCAGTAGCGTTTATATATGCCAACAATAGTCAAGCTGAAAAGTTTGGAGAACACTCAAGGAACTAAAAGTAGACCTACCGTTTGATCCTGCAATTCCTCTACTAGGTATACACTCAGATGATCAAAAATTACTTTACAACAAAGATATTTGCATCAGAATGTTTATTGCAGCCCAATTCATAATTGCCAAGACATGGAAACAACCCAAGTGCCCATCGACCCATAAATAGATAAACAAATTGTGGCATATGTACACCATGGAATACTATGCAGCCATAAAAAACATGGAGGCATCACATCTTTTATGTTTACCTGGATGGAGCTGGGACATATTCTTCTTAGCAAAGTATCTCAAGGATGGGGGAAAAAGTATCCAATGTACCTGATACTACTATGAAATCAATATATAATCACCTACACACTTGTATGAATGGTAAAGCATAACTATAGTCCAGAAAGTAGAAGGGAAGAGAAGAGAGGGGAGGGGAGGGGAGATATGGGAGGAGGGAGGGTATTGGGGGGACCTCACCTAATGTGCATGATGCAATGGTACATTTCTAAACTATTAAGAAATGAGTATAATTGTGGATGTGTTACTTAGTTCAATGTAAGCATTTCACATTGTATATCAAAGCAGTACTCTGAAACCTGTAAATGCACCAATGTACAATGTTCTGATTTAATAAAAAATAATAAGAAGAAGAAAAGAAATTCATTTAACATTGAATTAAGACCATTTTTTTTTTTGAGACAGAATCTAAAGCTGTCACCCTGGATAGAGTGCAGTGGCATCATAGCTCATAGCAACCTCAAACTCTTGGATTCCTGTGATCCTCTTGCCTCAGATTTTCTATTTTTAGTAGAATTTTTTCTATTTTCACTTTTTCTCAGGCTGGTCTTGAACTCCTGAGCTCAGGCAATACACTCACCTTGCTTCCCAGAGTGCTAGGATTACAGGTGTGAGCCACCATACCAGCAAATTAACCACTTTAAAGTATACGATTCAGTGGCATTTAGTACAGCCATGATGTTGTGTAGCCACCAAGTCTGCCAGGTAGCAGGAACATTTTTGAAAGTGTATACATGAGGGGACGGCTACATGTGGACCCTGGGTGCCATGCAATATGTTTGTCTAGCACCCCTTGCATTGAGGAACAGCCCTGCCCTCCTTCATAGGGTGCTATCTGAATCTATCCATCCCAGGGCCACCTCTCACACCCACTTACAGGGGAGGGCAGGTAATCCATGCTATCCCACTGGCCATGGAACTTGGTTCAGGATGGGCTATGACCAAAGCCAGAACAACTGAAGTAATCCTTGGAACTTTTCTAGTAGGGATAGCTCCTTGAGTGAGATAACATTGGAAAAAACTGAAATAAAAAGCATAAACTGGGCTCAGTGCCCATAGCACAGCGGTTATATTATAGTGCCAGCCACATACACCAAGGCTGTTGGGTTCGAGCCCAGCCTGGGCCAGCTAAACAATAATGACAACTGCAACAAAAAATTGCTGGGTGTTGTGGTGGGCACCTATAGTACCAGCTACTCGGGAGGCTGAAGCAAGAGAATCACTTAAGCCCAATAATTTGAGGTTGCTGTGAGCTGTGATGACATAGCACTCTACCAAGGGCAACAAAGTGAGACAGAAAAAAAAAAAGCATAAACTGGGCAATTGTGTAGCTTAGACCTTGAAATTCTGAGTTGAGTGAGAGATTGTTAAAGGACCTATAGCTTTTGGGGCAGGCACAGTGGTTCATGCCTGTAATCCTAGCACTCTGGGAGGCCGAGGCAGATGAATTGTTTAAATTCATGACTTCAAGACCAGCCCAAGCAAAAAACCAAGACTCCATCTCTACTAAAAATAGAAAAACTGAGGCAAGAGGATCGCTTGAGCCCAGGACTTTGAGGTTGCTGTGAGCTATGATGCCATGACACTCTACCTGCGGTAGAGGACTTCCTGAAGGATGGGAAGATGATAGTCTTGCAGTGGGATTCTAAGCAGGGAGAATGTGAACCTGAGATTGCTGGTCGTCATCTTCTAAGGCTTTGTGGAGTTTGTTTAAAATAAGAGAGAAAGATGCCAATGTAGCTGGAAGCAGACATGAGTGATGGTGGAGGGGGGACTGACAAGTGAGCACACTCTGGGGCTAGCATTTGACCATTTGAACCCCTGGATTGACCTATTCCTGAATCCCCAACCCTGGACTTTCCAACTGTCTAAACCAGTGCTTTTCAACCTTCCTAATGTTGCGACCCTTTAATACAGTTCCTCATGTTTGTGATGGCCCCAACCATAAAATTATTTTCGTTACTACTTTATAACGCTCATCCCTTCATAATTTTGCTATTGTTATGTATTGTAATGTAAATATCTGATATGCAGGATGTATTTCCATTGTTTCAAAGGGGTCACGACCCACAGGTTGAGAACGCTGTCTAAACTCTAAATAGCTGAATTCCTTCGTTTAAGTTAATTTAGGCTGGGATTCTGCTGTCACAATGGAGTCTTCTCTACCTGGAAGGTAGATGTTAAGAATCAGCATGTGTTACAGATGAAGAACCTACACTGATGGGGTCCAGGATGTAGCTCTTGGATAGGTGTGAACACTAAGGGGATTGAAGAGGACTTAGGTGGTGAGTCATTGTGGGGCTGACATCACCCATTAGGGTGGTAGGTGAGCCAGGGAGGAGGATTGAAGGTCATCTACTAGGGCAAAGACAGATGGACTGATGGAGAGGACACAGGTGTGGCAGGGTGTTGAGGCCTGTACCACCACTTCTCCCATCTGAGTCAAGAGGCCTAGGGCTGAATCTCTCACTGGAGTCTCTCAGTAGATGTTAGAGGAACATGTGGCAGCTAAAAGGGCTGGAAGGGCCCCTGTGGCAGTCACTGGTGCTGACTGTGCTGGTTCTTCCCACTCCTAGGCCCATGGTAGCACTTACTTCCTGGATCCTTGTAGGTGGATAGAGTCACACAGCTGCCTGTAGTGAGAAATGTCTACTGTCAATTGAATACCCTTCAGTGCCCTCCTTGGGATAGTGGTTCTTCTGTTGGCCATGGTCCCTGAGTATTCAATGAGTAGAGTCCCCTATCTCTACCTCTCTGCAGACCTGAGATAGACATGTAACATGAGTAAGACGTCACATGTGGTTCTTTGCTAATTTATTCAATAAACTTAATGCACAGTTGGACTATGCTATATTTTTGTAAGATATACTTTACCATTTTAACCATTTTTAAATGTATAATTCAGTGGCACCTCCACTGTCCATCTCCAGAACTTTTCATTTTCCCAAACTGAAACTCTGTCCCCTACTCCCTCTGCCCCCAGCTCCAGGGACCCACCACCTACTTCTATCTCTACAACACTGTAGTACTTGTGCTTCTGTGTCTGGCTTATTTCACTTAGCATAATATCTTCAAGATTTATGCATATTACAGCAGATGTCAGAATTTCCTTCCTTTTTAAGGCAAATATTGTATTATACATATGTACTACATTTTACTTTTCACTAGTTGATGAACATCTGGGTTGACTCTACCTTTTGACTAATTGTGAGTAGTATTGCTATGAACACTGGGGTACAAATATCTATCTGAATCTCTGATTCCAATTCATTTGGGTATATACCCTGAATTGCTGGGTTATATTCTTTTTTTTTTTTTTTGAGACATTGCCTCAAGCTGTCCCCCTGGGTGGAGTGCTGCGGCATCCAGCTCACAGCAACCTCCAACTCCGGGGTTCAAGCAAGTCTCCTGCCTCAGCCTCCCAA
The DNA here is from genome assembly GCA_963575145.1 of Galago senegalensis. Lineage (NCBI taxonomy): Eukaryota > Metazoa > Chordata > Mammalia > Primates > Galagidae > Galago > Galago senegalensis. The sequence goes on from CAUYTI010136584.1 coordinate 3,978, forward strand.
GTAGCTGGGACCATAGGCGCCCACCACAACGCTTGGCAATTTTTTTTTCGGTTGCAGCTGTCATTGTTGTTTGGCGGCCCGGGCTGGATTTGAACCTGCCACCTTGGGTGTACGTGGCTGGCGCCTTAGCCACTTGAGCCACATGTGCCGTGCCGCTGGGTTATATTCTAAGTCTATGTTTAATTTTGGAGGGGGGCACCTTATTGCTTTCCATAGAAACTTTGTGGTTTTAAGTCACTGAGACTTGGAGTTGTTTGTATCCTCAGGATAACCTAGCCTACCCTGATTCTGCACCACATTTTAGATTGTCTAAGATCAACCAGGATTCTGGTAAGGCCACAGTGAGGCAAATACAAGTGAGGGGTTGTAGAAGGCCAAAAGCTAAATTAATCTGAGCTGGACGCAGTGTGATGTGTGGGGATGAGGGTTACCCAGTACTGATACACCTCCTCCTAATGACCAAAGCCATTAGGACCAGGGTCTGGAACCAACCCTGCAGCCACATGGTTGCTTCTTATTGGACACAAGCCCCTAACATGACCACCTTAAGCCTCCTGACCCCCACCAAGACAGACATCCAAGGTCACACACTTCAGAAGCTCCCAACAACGCAATCATAAATAACCTGATTGAACAGAAATTTACATTTGCCCATCTTAGTCCTGAGAATTTCAGAGCAGCTACATTTTCAAGGGGTGGTATGGTGATTTCAGAGTCCAGTAAAACCTGGTTTTGAATCCTGGCTCTGCCACTTCCCAACTATGTGGCTTTGCCTGAGCCTCTGTTTCATCATCTGTGTAGCATGAGGATGGTACAAACTACCTCACAGAGTTGGCAAAGACTAGGGGAGAGTGTCATGTCTGGTGCCCGGCACATGGCAGATGCTTGGTAAACGAGCGCTGCTATTTGGGGGCAGTGTTATGTAAGCTCTTATTGAAGGTAGAGGTAGACAGTCATCTTTCTAAAAATGGTCTTCCCTCCACCAAACTGTCTTTGGATGCCCATCTTGATGTAGAAAGCAAAGAGGTTAGGAGCCTGCAGACACACATGAGGTCAACCAAGGTTTATTGAGAACTACATGCCAAGTGCTGGACTAGAGATGAAGGATGTGGTGATTCTTGTTCTCACAAAGCACTGAATCTCTGTAACTGGCCAGTTGGAGACATGGATACCAGGGCTTATCTTCAAGGGTTTGTAGCCTCTTCAGAGGGGATGACAATGAAAAAGGCCAGGACAATTACCCAGCGAATGGTATCCGATCTTGAGGCTTTGGTTGGAGGTGGGGGAGACTGAAGGAGCTGGTCTCATTTGACGGCTTCCTGAAGAAGCTCTGGGTTCCAAAGAACTAGGTAACTCTGTACCTGTGACCTCAAAGGGGTGGAGTTGCTGGGGGTAAGGGTGCTGCATGGGGAGAAAGGAAAAATAGGACCAGCTTTAGGAGCGAGGGCCTGGGTGCCATCTTCAGTAACCCTTGCCCACCGTGAGCATCTGGGATGGGAGGTGGGCATGTGGGATGGAAGCTCACCACATGCCAGGTAGAGGGCTCAGGGCACTGTAACACAGTGGAGAACTAGGTTTGTGTGTGTGCGTGCAGGTGGGGGATGGCTGGTGGGGCAATGGACAGAACACGGAGCCAAGTGAGGAGGCTGGGGGTCAGATGGCTCAGCCCCAAGCCCCTAGAGGTAGCTGTTGGAGGAGAGAGATGAACAGAGGGTAGACAGCCTTGCCCAAAGTCAGAACCCTGGAGCCCTGCGAGCTATGTGGGGAATGAGAACAACACCCACAGTGCAGGGGTGAGGGCAGAGTGTAGGTATGCACAAAATCTCAAAGCTGGAAGAGACTTTCAATGTCATTCAGTTCAACCTCTCATCCCAGGAAATCTTTGTCTTCCAGTGCCCAATTGAGAACACTCAACTCTACTTGGACACCTCAAGGTATGGGGAGCTCACTCCCTTCAGGCGGCTCATCTCAGAGAGCTTTTGGAGCCTCGGAGATGGCCAGGAGAAGGCTGGTGTTCCGACCTTGGTCCCGCTAAGCCGGCTGGCCTCCACCCCGCAGCGGCACCTGGCTGGGGTTGCGGCGCGGCAGGGCTGGCGCTGCTGTCCCCAGCCCCAGTGCTGAGGCAGACAGAGTGCAGTGGGCTCTGGTGGAAGTCGGGAGAACTGCAGGACGAAAGCCGCCGGGGGCTCCGCGGGCTGCGGGGGGAGGCACTTGACACCGTCCAGGGGAGAGGAGGGGCCGCTGTCCCTGCGGCCAGTGCTGGATGCGGGGACCCAGCGCGGAGGCAACGCCAGGTAGCGGGATGCCCCGCTAGGGAGGGCTGCAGCAAGGCCCCGGGCTTGGCTCGGACCCGAGAAGCCCGAGTGGCCGGGAGCATGGCCGAGGCGGGTTGCCCGGGCTCGGCTCACGGTCGGGCGCAGCAGGGTCTGGCCCTCCTTCTCAAGGCGTGCGGGGGACCCCCGGTGGGGCCACAGGGGCCAAGAAGTCGGGCCGAGGGCGCTAGGACCGGCCGCGCTCCCAGGCCGCTCCCGCCGTGGAGCCCCGGGGCCCCCCAGTCTGCGCTGCCTCCCGGGCCGGCTCCGCAGCTCCGGGGCTCGGGCCAGCGCGGCCGCGGGGGGCGAGCGGCGGGCGGAGGCCTGGGCCCGCGGGCGGCCGGAGGGAGGGAAGGAGGAAGGCGGAGAGAAGGGGTGGGAGGGGGGGACCCGGCGGAGGAGGCGGAGAGAGGGAGCGCGACAGCGAGCGGAGGGAGGGAGCGAGCGAGCGAGGCAGGCAGGCAGGCGGGCCGGGAGGGAGGGAGGGAGGGCGCGCGGGCGGCGGCGGCGGCGAGAGCAGAGGACGAGCCGGGACGCGGCGCCGCGGCACCAAGGCGCGCAGCCGGGCCGGCCCGACCCGACCGGCCACACGGTAATGAGCGCCGCCGCTGGCGGCCCGAGAGGCCGGCTCGGAGGCGGGCGGGGAGCAGGGAAGGCCGGGCCGGGGGCACCGCGGCGGGCAGTACCCGGGTCGGGGCACGCTCCTGGACCCCTGCAACTCGGCGCTGGGCGCCTGCGGGACCAGAGCTGCGGGCGGGGACCGTGGGGCGGGTTGGCCCGGGCGGCGCGGGGGATTTGAGGGTTTGTTTATGTCCCCGCGGGCTCGGCAGGCGCCCCCTCCCGTCCCGCCCGCTCACGGCGCGGACCCCCCTCCCCGCCCCCGCCCGGCTCCGGGCTCAAGTTCAAGTCTATACAATGCCGCGGGGGGCCCCCCTCCGCCGCCAGCTTCAGCCTCGGTGCCCGGCTCAGCGCTGCCGCAGGGGCCCGGGCCTGGCCGCCCCCGCCTTCCGGGCTCTGTCCCTGCCCGGTGGCCCTGCCTGGGGCCTAGGGCCGGGGCGCTGGAGCGCGCGGACCCCGACCCAGAATTATTGGCCCCCGCCGCGTCCCGGAGGGAGGGGGCGGGGGCCGAGCCCCGCGCAGGCTCCGCGGCGGCGGCAGAAAATGGCAGCCTGGCACGACCCGGCCCCCCGCCCCTCCCCCCGGCTCCCGGCCTCCTCGGCCCCGCGGGGCGGGGGACCCGGAGGCCCCCGGGGGCGGGCCGAGGGGTGATCGCGGGGCCGGGCCGGGGAGCGCTGCGCACAGATCCTCCTCCGGCCACCTGTGGCTGGGGGTGCGGGGAGCCAGCGGATCTGGGAGGGACGGCGGGGGTGGAAAGAGTGCCCTTTTGGGGGGGGGGCACATCTCCCCGCTGAGGGCCAGGCGGCATGGGAGGGGGTCGTCGTGCCTGGCTCCTCCCTGTCCCCGCCGCGGGCCGTGGGAGCCGAGGAGGCAATGGTGGCGGCGCCGCAATGTGGGGGCGGGGCGGGGGCGGGCTAGGATCCCGTCCCCGGGCCGCGGGGGCCGGAAAACGCGGGGGTGGGAGAAGCGGGGCCTTGGTTGGGAGCGGCGCGGGTGGGGAGGCCCGGGGTCGCCCCCTGCAGCAGCCCCCCCCCCAGCGCACACTCCCACGCACGCGGACACACTCACGCACACGCACCCCCGCCGGGCCGGTGCAGACGTGTCCTTGAAAGCTTCGCATCTGCACAGTGAAGGACGAGGCCTTGCCTAGGTTGCTGATCAGGGTCTTCGGCCCCACGTCCCCGCACCCCGAGAGACCCCGAGCTTCGGAGCCGCAGGCGGCCGCTGTCCGTGTCCCGCCCTCACCCCGGTTCCCCTCCCCCAGGCTGCCCTGCCCTCCCTCCCCTTCGGCGCGGACCTAGCTGGCGCGGGTCCAAGGCCCGTCCCCCTGGCCTCCCCCAGCCCCTCTTCGCTGGGGCTCACGGCCCTCCGCCTGCCAAACTGCGTTTCGCTTTCCTGGAGCCTCTTTTCTTGGGGGCACCCTCTCCCCACCCCGCGTTATTTGTCCCCTTCTCCATCCCCTCGGTTCTTCCAACCTCTCTCTACTGCATGGCGCGTTGAGGAGGTGTTGGAGATTTGGGTGGGAAGTGGGGCCCCGCTGGTTCTCAGGGGCTCTCTACCCTGGCTCCTGAAGGGAGCCCCCTGTGGCTGCACCTTGACCCAAGATGGCGTCTTGCACCCAGCTGGGCAGCTCTGGCCTGCAGCAAGCGGCAGGCGGGGGCAGAGGAAGGGCTGGGGCCCCTAAGCCACACAACTCCCTCCTCTCTCAAACCAGCAGAGACAGGAGCCTTCAGGAGAAGCGCCCTCCGCCCTGTGACCCAGCTTGGCCCTCACTGCTGTGCCCAGAGACTGCCATCAGCATCCCTGGGGGACTGCTCAGTCTTCATGTTTCACCCCACGCTGCCAGCGGCTGAACCGCCTCCTGGGCGAGCAAGCTGGGAAGAGATCCTGGGATCAGGTGCTGCTCCAGCGCCTCCTCCCTCCCAGGCAGATGTGACAGCTGCAGTCAGGGAAACTATTCTCTTGGGTATTGCTGGGGTGTTAAGATTGGCCTATGGGATTTGGGGAGCCTGGGTGTCAGTGGAGTGGACTGTCCCCTCTGCTGGCAGCGGCCACCTCCAGGTACTTTTCTGAGCTGCCTACTTTTGGAGAGTTGGGTTGTGAGGAGTTCCTATTGGGTTTCTGAGGCAAGGAAAGTGCTCCTCTCTGCCTCTGGGTTCCACTGAAGCCCTGGCTGGGCTGTGTGACAGGCGACTGTCAAAGTGTGATTCCGTGTGTATGTCTATATGTGTGTACATATGCTGCAACCTTGCAGGGACCCAGGCCAACTTGTGCAGCAGCTCTGGCACCTGCCTACCTTGCCTCCTGGGCCCCCCTCCTGCTCTGAATCCTGACGCCCTGTCCAGCTTTTTGCCAGGCTCCTTGATGCTTGTCTGCAGCTCCTGGTTCAGGCTGACCAAGGCTTTCCTTGTCACCCCAGCTGGGCATCAGGGCCTTCAATAGGAGAATAACCCTAGGAAAGGTGAATTCCTTCTATACTCAAGGCAAAAGTTGATCCACAGTTTAAGGGCTGCCCTCCCAAGCCTGGAGATGGCTAGGAGAGGATGCCAGTGGCCATCTGTCAGGGTGTCCGCAGACAGGATTCCTCTGTGGGGTGGGGGCTGGACTAGAGCCGGAAGGTCCATTCCAACTTTAACATTCTGTGGCTCTGACTCTGGTGGTGGAATTTCAGACCCAAGGATGGGGGCAGGGTGGTCTGTTTTTCACTGCACAGGGGTGATCAGGGAAGGTTTCTAAGGAAAGGAGGTATGAGAGAGAGCATGGCTTCCTAGGAGGATGGTCCTTGGACAGGAGAGGTTGTATGTGAGGTGGGGGCCTTGCAGGAGACAGGTTGGTCACATCTGACTCTGCAGAGGATGCGTAAGTACAGCCTCTATTAAGCCTCACATGTGTGTAGGTTTATGTATAAATCCGTGTGTGTGAATAATCTCTGAGGTTTTTATGTCCAATTCACAATACGCCTCTCAGTCCCTTATGGATATTTCACTATCACTTTCACGCCCATCTCTGCCAAAGATCCTCTCAAAAAGCCATCTTGTCCAGGGTCTCCAGCAGGAAGAGAGGAGTTAGCCGGCATTCTGGGGAACTCAGACAGCCCCACATATTGCTCTTTCCTTGGCTCCTGCTGTCTCCCATGTGTCAGTCTCTCAGTTTGTGATCTCGGAGGATCAGAGACCTTGCCTTGGCTCTTTCTGAGTCCCTGCTGGACACCCAGCAAGGCCTTTCTGGGTGTCTGCTGAATGAGGAATGGTCACTCACCACCCTGTCCTCTCTGCCACCCTGCCTTCTCCTGAGAGGCACTTTTGGTGGCCAGACTCTGTTCTGCTAGCTGCCGTTCTCCTTCTGCCCAGTGGCCATTGCCTACTTAGGGGCCAGTTTCTTAGTCTTAAATCTTGCTGAGAGACTCAAGTTCTTTCCCAGCAAGAGCCCACACACCCCCAAGGCTTCTTTTAGGGGGAACCACACACCCCCAAGGTTTCATAGGGAGGGGCACTATGAGAGTAATCTTGCCAGCTCTCTAATGGGTGAGTTAAAAACAGGCCACTCTCTTACTATCCTTGGGCCTGAAATGTCACTGTTAGAATCCAAGCCTTAGAATTTCAAGCTAAAAGAGAACTTTGAGTTTGAGAGCACTTCGAACTGGGTAGGGGGCTATCTGTGTGCAGTTAGGCCCAGTTCTTCCCAGCGTTGGCTGTGCCACCGAGAGCCTGAGGCCTGAAGGGCCACTTGTGTGCCTGTCACATCCTAGTCTCCCTTGGCACTTCCTGCTGCCTCCAACTTGATGACCTGGGGCCCCTGCGTTGGTGCTCACATCTCCCCATTTCATATCCCATTGAGAGTTGAGTGTGTTTCTGGCCTCTAGTAGTGAGGGCCAGGGTGCAGTCTTCGGGGAATTGCTTCTACCTGCATCTTTGTTTCAGCAGATACTAGAGCTCAGGAGTGCTTCGCCTACCTCTGAGGCTCACTTTCTGCTGCTCTGAGAGGGCTTGAGTAATTAAGGGGCTAGATTCCTTTCCACTTAAATTTTGAGGACTCATTTGCAGTCATTTCTCTCTTTGACTATTTTTCCCTAAAAACATGACCAAATCTGAGATCCATAAAGTGTCAGCCTGAAATTTATATCTGTTTCTGAGACTGCCCCCACTTGGCTAAGTGTGTGGGCAGGATGGGGTTCAGTGCGTGTGTGTCTGTGCACATTTGCATGTGCATGGTGTACATGCAGCCACGTGTGAATAGGTAGGACTCGAGTCAACAGGAGCCAGTTTCAAGACAGCGTAAGTGAGAGCCCTGGAATCAGAAGGAGCTGCGTTCTGACACTTTCCACAGAATCATGGGCAACTAATTTCTCTGAGCCTAAGTTTCCTCACCTGTAATAATGAGAGTAAGAGTAGAATCTTCCTTGCAGGCTATTGTGAGGATGAGAATGAGCCAATGTGCCTTACTTTCTTAGAGCAGAAGCGCTTGGGGTTGGCTGTGACTGTCTCTGTCATCTGGGCAGCTCACATGGACTGGCACTGCAGCAAGTGCTCTGGGAAGTCCTGTCCGCCTTCCTGCCTCTTTTGCAGAGTCTCATGTCGGAAGAGGAAAGAGCTGATTCTGATTCAGAATCTTCAGAGGTGGAGGCTTCTCAGCACCACTTAGAAATCTGTCCCCGAGTTTAATACATCTCGTTGTCAACAGGTTGTTTGTGCATCTTCCCTAAATCCTCCCTCTGCAGTTGCAGCTTTTTTTGCTTATACTTTTGAATGCACTAGCATTTCCCCCCCACATTTTCTTCCATTTTCCAGAGAGTAGCTGAGCATTTCCTGTGAGCAAGGCCCTGTGCTGACTTTGAGGGACATAGTGAGTTTAGAATGAAAGACTGTGGGTGAGACCAGCATCAAGGGGAGGGAGAAATAAAGTGTTCAAAGGAGAGCCAGGTCACAGCCAACTGAGGGGATCAGGGAAGCATTCTTGGAGGAGAGGCACTTCAGAAGAGCCTCAGAGGGCAGAAGTGGGGCTTCTAGGCTGAGGAGGGATGAAGCCAGAGTGTCCAGAAGGGCTTCATCTGGGGCAGCTGTGGCCAGAGGTGATTAATGGCCTGGCTTGTCCTGGTGGCCAGGGTTTGGAGAGAGGGTTCCTCTGAGCTGTCCTGATTGTGGTGACTGTTGAGCCACCCAGATGACAGAGACAATCATAGCCAACCATGACAGGGGAGAAGAGGACAAATGGTATAGAATCTCGATTCTTTATATACCAAAGACTAGAGCTTAAAAGCTCAGACTTGGAAAGGAACAGAGCCGGGAGTTTAAATTACACCAACTCCAGGGGGTTGTGGCGATTAAGGGGGACGCCAGGATATGGTCTGCTCTGTATACCATGACAGCAATTTGGTAATCTCAGTGTGGGTGGGGGATGGGGAGAAGGGTCTGCTTTCTGGCCTCCCAAAGGTCTGCATGTCCCCCCTTGCTTACCCTCAGTGGAGGCACCCCAGCATTTAGAACATTCCTGCAAGGTACTGCCAGTGCAAGGGAAATGGGGGCAGAAGGCAAGTTCCTACCCATGCAGCCCAACTCTGCCTTGCCTTCCACCCTCTCTCTGTATTCTGCGGAATGAGCTGCCATCTGAAAGGGGAGATACCCTGGCAGGTGGCCTAATGCTTCTAAGTGTGGGTATAGGTAACTGACAGCACCCAGCAACGATGGCCAGTGGGAAGGGCCTGCCAGGCTAAATCTCCCTTGCTAATCACATCATAGGCCACTAGCCTATCTGAAGGACAGTGACAGTGTATGATAGGGGGGTGGGGCGGTACCGATGCCTGAGGCTTTCCTAGCCAAATCCCAACATGGACTCGATTTTTTTGGGTAGTTCTGCATTGCCCCCTCCTGTCCTGTGGTCCTCTCTGACCCCTAAGGTTTCCCAGCCTTATTAAATGTGTGACCAGGTTCCTATACCCTCTTTCCTCATGGTCCTGCTCACTATCATCCCTGTTGATCTTCCCACTCTACTTCGATTTCAAATGTCAAGGTCATTTTTAATTCTGAGCAAGTGATTAGCAGCCCCATCTGTGTGCACAGAGGGGTGAAGGGCCATCTCTTAAAGCCAGTAATGGGAGGACCACAACTTGGGCTTCAGCTCCTAGTCTGATGTTCTTCTTGCTATAGTGAAGGGGGAGTGGTTAGATTTATGGCTTAGTAACCTGTTGGTTGAATGTGGGCTATGTCATGGGAAATGCCTGGGAGGCAGGAGGCCTTTGCAGTGTGCTCCCCCTCTGTCCCCCAGATGACCCTGGGAGGCACATGGGGTGCCCCAGCCCACACCAGGCCAGTGGGATCCTTATACCCCAGCAAGTAGAACCTGTTTGGGAGGAGGTTTCTGGAAGTCCTGTGTAATTACTTTTATAGATTCTGAAGGGATAAACAAATTTATAGGTAAAGGGGAATCTGTTTAAATCCCCTAAAAGCCTTTGAAATGAGGTATATGCATATCTGTTCTGATGTGTTAGAGGTAATGTATTACTCAAAATGCATAGTATAATCTCATTTTTGTAAAATGTTTTGAAATGTATATAAGTATACACATGTATAGGCTTGCACATGCATGGGAAAAGTTGTTCTGGAACATACACACCAACCTGTGAACAAAGGTTTTGCCTTTTTACTTTGTACACTTTTGTACTCTTTGAAAAAAATGGAAATGAACATGTGTTACTTTCTTGCTGACAACAATGAAAATAAAACCATACCTTGAAAATTCAATCATGCTAAACCTAAAGAATATACTATTTTATAGTATATTGAAACTGGATTAGAAACTGGCTTTGAGACTGACAGCAAAGGGTAAGGCTATTCAGCTACTTGTTTATTGAGGAAAGGTTGCAGAGAGAAATATTGGAGACACTGAGGTCTGTAAGCAGAGGTCTGTAAGCAAAGTTCTGAGCTGGTAGTGATTAGATGAGAGCGGAAAATAAGTTAGCTTTGTAGGATGGTGTTCTGAAACTCTGTTGTGACCCAAGACGGAAAACACATCACTGAGTATCTTCTGAAAAAGCATCAGTCTGGTGGACTGTAGTGACCCAGATGGTTCCCCAGAAACTGGAAGTATTACTGGGGCCCAGGGTACTCAGGGGACCCAGCTGAAGCATGGCAAGAGCATCTTGGGAGGCCATAAAGACCCTAGCAGGGGTGGAAGGGATGCCTGGGGAACTTGTCTGGCATGTGGGTTCACATTATGCCCAACTCTGTGATCTAGGTGACCTGATAATGGGGTGGAGAGGTGTGGGAAGGGCAGATACAAATTCCTCTGCCAGAAGTCTCCTAACATGTCCTTTGCCCTCTGCAGCTGTGCCTGTTAAAGATGTCTGTACTTCTTTAGCCCTGTCCCCTGGAATAGGCAGGAAGAAACATATAAGGACCTGCAATATGGAGGCCAGCACAGAGCTGGTCCTTCTGCGAACCAGCTCCTTCAGTCCAGACTAGTAGGGAACAGATGTGCAGGGCAATACAGGCACTTGGGAATGGAGCAGACCTGGATTAGCATCTCAGCCCTACTGGTCCTCAGTTGCTGCTGGCCCTAAACAGCTTAAAGCTGCAGGTTTTTCATCTGTAAATCAGGGATAAGAATAGCACTCACATCTTACAGGGATGGCTTGAATGGAACGAATTGTTTAATGAATACAGCCTGCACTGTGCCTGGCACCAGAGAGTAGGTACTCAGTAGGTATGTGTTCCTTTTCTTTATGTGGGGGTCATTCCAGGGTGAGGATGACCCCAATGAACCCTCTATGCAGTAAGATCCTACAAATGCCACTTGATTAAGAATGACCCCCAAGCCCTCAGTGGACTCTGGGCCAGAGTGGGAGGCAGGGGAGTGGCAGGGACAGAGAAAGATGTCTCTGTCCTCCTCAGGCTTCACTATCTGACCCAGTGCCAGCAGGGATTTTGGCCTTTCAGGGCCTCTGTTTCTTTCTCTGTAAAGCCAGGCTTTGGCTGCACCTCCTTTAAACTCTTTTGGGTTCTCTGGGCCCTTTTTTCCTCCCTGCCCTCTGGTCTCTTTGGGGCCCAAAAAGCAGTGGCCTCTTTGCTGGGTTCTGGGCCTGCTGGCACCTGACTATGCCCCACGGCCTGGAGGCATGGGAAGGTCTAGACCACAGGCCTGGCAGCTGGCACACAGCAATGGCTCCTAATGGTTTTATTACCAGCAACAATGTGGTACTTGTTGCCATCCACTCACAGGCAGGTGGTTCCCATCCCAACCAGTGGTGGCCTGAGGGCCCTGGCTGGGACTGGAAGCTCAGCTGGGAAGCCCAGCAACTCTGGCCACTGTCTTTTCTTCCATCAACACCCTGCCAGCAGCCTGGAAGCTGAGTGAGCTGGGGCAAGGCTGGTGAGGTGCTGGCCCCCAAGCTGGCAGGTCTGGCAGTATCCACTTTTCCTCTCCAGAAGTCCCTTGCTTGACATCCATGAGTGATATTCATCTGGGAAAGCCCTACTGTGTGCCAGGCACTGACTGCACAGGTGGAAGAAGCTGTTTTTGTCCTCAAGGAGACTGCAGCTTAGGTGGGGTCTAGCAGGGTGGAAGGAGCCCTGGCCAGGTGTTACTGGAGCTCAGAAAAGGAAGGGGGAGGGACAATGCTGGGTGGGCAAGGGCACTTTCTGGCCCGATGTGGCTGTAAGTGTAGAAAATGATGGGGATGAGGCTGGAGGGCTGAGCCAGACTGGCCATGGAAGGCTGGGATGTTATTCACCGATGGGTGTCTGGCTTGGTATTTATATCTGAGAAAGATCATTTAGGGGCATTGAGGAGGAAAACTTGGGCAGGGGAGATGGGGGGCAGGGAACCCAGGCGAGAGGCTGGTACAGCAGCAGTGTGGGCCTGGAGGAGGCGTGCTTTGCACCGCATTTAGGAAGCAGAGTCAGTGGAACAGCTGGGTGATGGAGGCGATGAGGGGAATTGGGGGAGACCCTCTGGTTTCTGGCTCAGCCAACTGTGTGGGTGGAGATGCCACTCAAGTGGGGGGGTGAGAACTGTGTGTGCTTCCCGCTGGAAGCAGGATTGGAGTTGGGGCTTGGGGGTGGGTAGGATTTCCCCAGAGGGAGCAGGGCTGGGCTTGCAGGAGAAGCTGAGTCCTACAGCTGGGAGGTGGGGAGCCCGGAGTGATGCATTAGAAAGGCAGGTGCATTTGGGTCTGCAACTGGCAGATTTTTGAGGAAGGAAGTAACTTAACCAGGCATTCGCACCACGTGTACTAGGTATGCTGATGTTTGGGGGCCTGAGTCGGGCTTCTGCGTCACAGTAATTTCCTCAAAAGGTGAGCTGCGAGACCTAGATCCTGTCGCTCTGCTCCTGGCTGCACGACCTGGGGTGAGTCTTATGATATTCTGAGAATCCATGTAGTTGGAAATTGATGTCAAACTGACTTTCCGGCCACTCTCCATTCAGAGGCAGAGAGATAGGTGGCCGCAAGCTAGGGACAGCATTTTTGGTAAGGAAACAAAAACTTTCTCTGAATGAGTCTTGCTGTGTGTGTTACTTGAAGTATAATCTGAAGGCTCTTTCCAAAGAATTTCTATAAAAATGACATGAGCCACATCAGCATTGTTGAACCCAGGTGGACACAAGGGGCAGGGAGGCATTATGCTGGGCCTTCAGACGTGGCACTGAACAGATAGTGGTCTCCCCTTGTCTCTGCCACCTGCTCACAGTGTCTATTTGGGAGATCATGTAATCGCTCTTAGCCTCAGTTTCGCCATCTGCATAATGGACATAACCTCACAGGCTTGTGGGTTTGTTTTAAACATTGCTTCTTGCGCTAAACCTCAATATTTTACTTCATTGGTCCTTTCAAAGAATCCTTAGCTAGTGGCCTCACAGGTGTTTGAGGCATAAAATTCAGCCATGTAATTTCACTCTTTGGTGTGAGGAGGCACACAAGCTCTCCTTTCCGAATTCTGAGTTCTCTCTGGTTCTTTGGCTCCCAAGGGGCCTGTTCCCTCCTATCCCCTTAGTCAGTTTGGAGTTCCCTGTTCCTGGGAAGGTCCAATTATCATGTTTTGTTGATGCTCTTGTTCCCAATTCTTTTCTACCCCAGTGTATTTGAAGAGCATCTGCCAAGCTAAATGGGAGGTAGGGGTGTCAGTTCCTTTTTTCTTTTTAATAAAGGGGAAGGGGTGGTCTGTGCAGAGCTGCCTAGGGCTGTGTGGAGAGGAAAGGGCTCAGTGAGATCACAGCTGGGACCTTGCCCTATACCTGGCTCAGTGTGCTGGGGGAAAGGGACGCAGAGCCCTGGTAGGTCTGGGAGCTGAACTTTGGGTTGACTTAGCCTGGATGTGGGCTGAATCAGACCTCAGGAGACAGTGGAGAGGCCGCTTCTCTGAGGGGCACACATGGTGGCCCTGTGACATACAGCCACAATCACGGAGAGACCTTCAATGCACCTCTGCTCTTCGGAGGCTTGGTGGGAAGAGGGCTTCTCAGCTGGGGCTCTTGTGGCGTTGATGTAGATAAGAAGTCCTGGCAGGAGTTGGGTGTCTCTGGCAAGGGACCTGGAAATGTGGGAATGGGGAAACCCACGTTTCTCTGGTTTGTACATACATACCTGCAGCAGTGCCTGAGCCACGGGGCGGCCCTCTGGAAGCAGGCATGTATGAACTCAGGGTATGGTGGTGTAATCAAATGAAACATACAGCATAATTAATTTGGCATGCCCTTAATGATATGCATAATTGTGCTGCATGGTAATTAGGTGTAAATGGTAAGCAGTTCACATAAATGTTTTTGTAATTGGTATTAATTTTGCGGAGGCAAACCGAGTTTATGCGGTTTTTTCTCTTCTTGCTCTGTTAGTTTTCTAGTACAGGCAATTCCCAGCTTTTGGAGGAATTCTCTTGCAAATGTTTGTTTATAGGGCAATGTTTTGTGTGTTCTCTCAGAACAATGTTGTGCATGGTTATGAGGTTCCCAAGCTGGTTTCCAAATGCCTCTTTGGCCCATACAGTAGGTGAAATTTGTGACGTGGGGGCCTAAGTGGGGGAGGCCCTCTGGGGTCCTATGGCTCCCAGCGTTCCGTGTCTGCAGCGCAAGGGGTCTGAGCTTGCACACGTGCCCGGGCCCTCCTCTGTGTGTGGTTGTTTATGTGTCTGGGTCTCTGCGAGTGGCCGTGTGTGTGTGTGTGTGTGTTTGTGTGTCATTTGTCAGTTTCTGTCTCTGCAGGTCTCTGGGCATGTCCATCTGTGTGTGTGTGTGTGTGTGTGTCTGGTATGTCCGGGAGCCTGCGTCTGTGTGTGTCTGTCTGCGTGAGCCTGCATCTGTGCCTGTGTGTTTGTGTTTGTGTGTGCCTGTCTGTCTGTGTGTGGAGCTGTGAGAGCCTGCTTAGTGGTGCAGTGGCGGAATGCAGTTCTCTGGTAGAGAAGTTACCTATTCTAATAGCAAGGGACCTCGGCTGGAGGGTCAGAGGCAGACTGAGGAGCCATGGCTCGAGGAGAGGACCCTGGCACAGCAGCCATTCCTTGGAGAGAGTCTGGGTTTCCTGAGAACAGATTACTGGCCTTTCATCCTTCTGAATCACATAATATTTTTTAAATTAACATTTATTGATTACCCATCCGGTGCCAGGCAGTATGCTAACCACTCTACTCACAGACTCTCTCTTAAGTCTTAAAATAGACTGTGAGTTGGGGACTCTAAGCCCATTTTGCAACTTGAGAAACTGAGGCCCATGTCTCTGGGGACCAGCTCTAGGCTTGAGGTGGGGTCTGGCTAAGCCACCTGAAGGCTGCTGGGAGCAGGGGCTGGTTCTGGAATGTGCTTCTGGGGAGCCTGGGCTCTTCCTCTGAGCCCTCTAACCCCTGACCTGGTAGGTTTAGGTTGGGGCAGCTGTAAGGAAAAAGCCCACCAGGGGCCTTTGGGAAGTTGCTAGAGCAGCCAGCTCCTTCCTACTTTAGTTAGAAGAGGCAGCTGAGCTCCAGTAGCAGCTCCCAGGCCCTGGAAACCCTTGGGGGACTTCCTAGTGTTGACCTGGGGGGATCAACTGAATGGTCAGTTAGTGTCACTTGGTCCAGGAAGTGGGGTTGGGGACACATGGGCAGTGTGGGGAGAGGGTAGTTATAGGTGAGCCAGACTCACCCCAGTGAGCCTGAAGGGGGGCAGCCCCCCTGGTGTCCTGTGGTTCACTGCTAACTTGGACCCTCACCACCCACTTTACCTGTGGATCCCGGGACAGGTGGGCCTGCAGACCCTATGGCAGGTGTTTGTTCTGGCCTGGGAATGGTAGAGCAGATGGCCTTTCCATGGGTGCAGTGCCTTGGAGGGCTCTGCCAAGTGACCCCTGGAATGAGGATTGTGGGGGGTCGCTCTAGGCACCGCAGCACTGTGCTGGGGATGTTGCAGCTGCCTGGGAGTGACTTCACACAGTCCTCTCTGCCTCAAGGGTCACCCGGAATGGGGTGGGGGCAGCAGGGTGCAAGACATGAACTCTCCCCTCATCTGTTTGGGGAAACAGACCCAGCCACACATACATGACACACTAAATGACCATCCAGCCAAAGCGGACTGAAGACCCTTAGTCATTGAGAAAATGGGATGAAAGAGAAGGAAGGAGTGATGTTGGACTGAGGGACAATATTAGACTAAGGGACAGTGGGAGGGAGCTGGTGGGTCCTCTGGGAGAGGCCTCCCTCTTAGAGGAGAGGTTTGTGTGAGAACAGACACAGGATGGGAGCAGGGATGTCAGTTGCAGGCAGGGACTGGGCTGGAATGATGGGGTCAGCTGGGAGCAGTAGGCGGAGTCCACAATGTAGCCAGCTGTTGGTATAAGACCAGACCAGGGTGTAGACTTTACCATGTGTGAAAATCATTGGCATCCCAGGGTGTTTTTTTTTTTTTTAACAGCTTTTAAGATAGAATTCACATTCCATACTATTCACCCATGTAAGTGTACGATTCAGTGGTTTTTAGTATATTCAGAGTGGTGAACCATCACCACAGTCATCATAGGTTTTGGTATGTGTGGACAATCCTTGTTGAGAGGCTAGGGTGGGAAGTTAAGACCCAGGGGCAGGGAGACCCACCGCAGAGTGACTTACCAGGTCACTCTGCCCTATGTACATAGGGCCGGGGTGGGAGGAGAGGATAAAAGAAGCCTGAAGCCCAGGTGCCTACTGGATATGGGACTCAGGAGGGTGGGACCTGAGTTCCCTGCAGAGTTTTGGGCCTAGGCAGCTGAGGGGAAGGGAGTGTTACTTCCACATTGAGGGAGAAGCCAGGTTTGAGGTGGCTCTGAAGGAGATATGTGCAAGAAGAGTTCTGGAGAAGCAGGATTTTAAGAGATGACAAGTTAGCCAGGTGAGGATACCCAGAAAATAAATAAAGATGGAGTCCCTGGCAATAGGTGGTCTATGTTAATTTAAGCCCTGGTGTCTTAGAGGAGGAGAATTTAGAGAGAGAAGTTGAAGGCAGAATGTGACCTTGAGGGGCAGCAAGAAGTGGGAGCAAAAGTCCCATTTAGCCCAAAAGACAGAGCTGCAGAGTCTGAAGGTGGGAGAGAACAAGGAGCTGGGAGCCAGGAGGACCTGGGGATAGGAGGGGGTGCCAGAGAATGCACCTGCTTATGAGCCCAAGAAGCAGGGGCCTCTTGTTCACCCCAGGGCCTGGCTTGACAGTGGCACTCAGTAAATGGCTACTGAATGAGTGCTTGAAGCAGGGAGTGCTTACCTGGCAAGGATGCTGACCTGAGCTCAGGGACCATGAGGGTGGAAATGGGCCCTTTGAGGTCGTGGGTGACTGTATCAGTCAGAGTCCATTCAGGAGACAGAACCACATAATGTTATAAAGAATTATTGACTGGGCATAGTGGCTCACACCTATAATCCTAGCATTCTAGGAGGCCAAGGCAGGTGGATTGCTTGAGCTTAGGAATTGAAGACCAGCTTGAGTAAGAGCAAGACTCATCTCTACTAAAAGTAGGAAAAAAATAGCCAGGGATTGTGGTGGGTGCCTATAGACCAAGCTACTTGGGAAGCTGATACAGGAGGATTGCTTGAGCCCAGGGGTTTGAGGATGCTGTGAGCTATGGCGCTATGGCACTCTAGCCTGGGGCAACAGAATGAGACTCTGTCTCAAAAAAAGTTATTACCAACAGGTGATTGGAGTAATGAGAGATTGGCTGGTAAGAAGTAAAAAGGGCATGGTGGCTCATGCCGATTATCCTAGCACTCTGGGAGGCCAAGGTGGGTGGATTGCCTGAGCTCACAGATTTGAGACCAGCCTGAGCCAGATCCAGACCTCATCTCTAAAAATAGCCAGGCATTGTGGTGGGTACCTGTAGTCCCGGTACTCAGGAAATTGAGGCAAGAGAATCACTTAAGCCCAAGAGTTTGAGGTTGCTGTGATCTGTGACACCACAGCACCCTACTCAGAGCAACAAAGTAAGACTCTGTCTTAAAAAAAAAAAAAAAAAAGAAGTAAAAAGAGCTAAAAAAAAGAGCTCTAAAAAGCTCCAAATAATGCAGAACTAGCAGGCATGAAAATAGCCACAACTCACATTGCCACAGAGTACCCAAGTAAGAAATGCCCCAGGGCACAGGCCTTGATGGAGAAGGTGTGACCATGGTTCCTTGGATGACACAGAAGTGACTGTAGTGTCATGCTGGCAGAACTTGCTAGAAATCAGCCCCCAGGACTTAGTGGAAATCCATCCTTTTGTGTCTCAAGGAAAGTTGTTCAGGGGGAGGTGTCTTGCTGGAGGCATGCCGCTATTAAACTCCCCAAGGCGGGTGCTGGGTGAGCCTTCTGACTTATGGGTGCTGCTGACTGTCGTGCATTGCTACAGCCAGCCACTGGAGAAGCTGTTTGCATTGCAGAACCTGGAACTTCAATCACTTCTGGCTATATCAATAACTTCTCAAATTCAGTAACAATCCCACTGAACATTCTGTTACCTAAAAGACCAAATTATAACATGAACTGACAACAGTGGGAAGAAAGAGGAAAAAAAGAATAGCTCCCTTATATGCAAACAAACACACATAAATCAAGTGAATAAAAAATAGGCAAAGCTACTGCAGTCCTCATGTCTGTGTTTGTTTACAAGGCTACATTTGCGCTCTGGTCTCCTGATCCCATTACCCATTCTGTGTGTCTCTGCCCTCAGCCAGAGCCTCAGCAGGTCATACTTCTTTTACTTGGTGAAGTAACCCAAACCTTCATTCCCAAAGGATCTGATTCTTCAGTTATCCTGCTTGTTGTTGTAGTTACCGTGATTTCCCATGAAGCCTTACTTCTGTATGGAAGTTCTAAGAGGTGCCTCAGGAAATCCCCTGGGTTCCAGGCAGAGTCTTGCTTGGCTGTGTCTTGTATCAGCAATCCCGTTTCTCCTTGGTAACTAGAATCACTGCTTCCTCCTTGGTAACTTGGTAACTAGGAATGGGCCCTCTAGAGAGTGGAGTAATTCCTTTTTTGTTTTTTGACTATTGGTTCAGAGGCATATGGGGTTCAGAAAGCCAGGCGACTATGGAAGTCTTACCTGCCAGTGGAACCATTGTGGTGGAAGCTCTCCCCTTGGGGATTAAGACATTCAGTGTCCCCACACGGGTCAGAGATATGGGGTGGGGGAAGCCAGGGCCAAACGGAAGAGTAAGTGAAATGACTCTAGAGCTGACAGGTGTGAGACAGAGAAACAGAAGTGTGGACCTGGGACTGCCTCCACCAGGGAGGGTGGAGTCAGCTGGTGGCTGCTGCAGCTCCTGTCAGGGGCCACATGGCTGATTCTCACCTAGGATTTGAGTCTGGCCACCCTGTCCCTCTGGCTCCCAGGCCACGGGAAGCCCATCTGACGCTGTAGCACACATGACTCCCAGACAGGGCTTCTCTCGGCTCACAATACTCGCAAATGGGTGCTCCTTTATGGAAGTCTGTGTTGGCTCATTTTGCCTCATGAGAACAACTTCAGCTTCTTAACAGCATCTATTTTGGGTATAAACCTTTCCCCCCCCCTCCTTTCAGGACTGTGTCATGGTAACCATTAGCATGAGCAGAGAAGTCTGATTCAGACTCTTCTCTGCCCATGTGGCCGTCACGGTGGCAGCAGGTTTGGTGTGTGATCGTAAGTGCTTACGCTGGTGGTGCTAATGCTGGTGGCACCATGGCTTTGAGGGTGGTGTGACCGGAGCAAGACAAGTGGGCTTTGCAGTGGGAATAGGATGGCAGGACTGCTGGCCTGTCACCAGCTAGTGGTTTGAATGTGACTGATATTTCTGAAAGTCAGAGCAATTTAAGGATATTGCCATCTACTTAAAAGTGGCACCAAGACCTTCCTGCTGCCCCTCGTCCTTATCCAGCCCCAATGGATGGCAGGAAGGGCAAGGATTGGCAGATAGACACCTCCTTCTAGTAGCCCCTCTGCTTTCTGCTGGCCCCAGCCTGCCTCAGGCCCAGAGCTTACCACCACCCTGGCAGATGATTAGGTGGGTGGCTGCTCTTCTGCCTTCTGTCACCCTCTGGACTTGTTTGGACCTCCTCCTCTGATCAAACAGGAAATCCAGCCATGAGGCTGTTATCTGTGGATTGGGGTCAATCCACGGGCATAGATATTTGGTCACAGAGCTGGCTCTGGGATCCAGGGTTAGCATGCTCATTTGTGGCAAAGTGCCACCACATTTGCATGGGCTCCGGTGTCACACAGACCTGGCTTCGTAATCCTGCCCTGGGACTTTCTAGCTGCGCTACCTTGGAGAGGTACTAACCTGTCTTAAGCCACAGTTACTTCTATAAAATCTGGGTGATGGTAGAACCTGCTTCACAGGATTGTCATGAGGATTGAATGGAATAGGGCATGCCTCTTAGCACAGTGCCTGGCACATGGCAGGTGCTCCGCAGACAGCTGAAGGAGGGAATGATTCATTGAATACCACGCTTAGAAGGTTGCAGCCCCCCCATTCCTTGCCTCACCCCCACTACAAACAAGCCTAACCAAGAAAGGGAGACTGACTGGAAACTTGGTTCTGACCACTCCATGCCCAACGTCAGTATACCCATAGCAGTTACACACTGCTGGTGGGAGACCACCCCAGGCTGGAAAACTGTAGGCTTCTGAGTGGGACAGACCTAGACTGTGCCTGGTTCCACCACTTCCTGTGTGACCTTGGGCAGTTTTCTTAATCTCTTTGTACCTCATTTTTCTCGTCTATAAAATGGGGATAAAAATAGTACCCACTTCAAAGGGTTCGGGTGAGGTATGAGGATTAATGAGATGTTGACATTGTAAAGCTCTGCTCAGGGGCCTGGCAGCTGTAGGAGCTTAATAAATACAAGCTCCTGCTTGAGCGAAGGCTACAAGGCACTCCAGGGATTTCAAGAAAGGAGAGAAATCTGTGGGCTGGTTGAGTCAGGGCCTAATAATCATTAAGATTTATTGGATGTGTTCTCTGTGCCAGGCACTCTTGTAGCATTTTTAATGCATCTGCTTTTATTCTCCGGGAGGTGGATAGGCCTTTTATTTCTCCCATTTTACAGCTGAGAAAACTGAGGCTCTGTTTTGCCTCTGGTCATAACAGCTGGTGAGAAATAAAGCCTCCCACTTCGGGAGATTGAGATTAGTGTGTGAGGCAGGACTGTGTCAGCTGCAAGTCACATTCTCGCTCACACCCAAGCAGTGAAAGCTCACGTTACCCGGAAGTTCAGGGATGCCCCTGCCTCCAGGTACAGCTAGATCAGGGGCCCAGACAGTGCCTGCAAGGTTTTATCCCTCTGCCTTCATCTCTTGGCACTTTGTTCTCAGGCAAGCTCGCCCCACATGGTGGAAAGCTAGCAGCCAGCAACTCCTGACTCACATCCGACCTTATTAGCATCTTTCCATTGCATCAGTAGAAAAGTTCCAGGGTGGCCTCTGGTTGGCTCTGCCTGGTCACATCCTCACTCTGTGCCTGGGGTAGAGGCTGGGGTCTGCACAGGCATAGCCCAAACCCTCTGATGAGTAAACACCCCCTGGGAAGGAGGGGAAGGTGTCTAGATAGACCAGAACAACCAGAGTCCACTACAAGAAAAGCAGGATTGATAGGGGAGGGGGAAGGACCTGCCACGGAGATGGTGAAATAGTCTCCAGCAACTCAGAAAGGGGACTTGAGAGAGGAAGGGACTCTTAGGGTGATAACATTGGCATTGGTTTTGGCAGAACAAGGATCTAGGTTTGTGGGCAATGACTGGTTTTGTTTTTGAAAGATGATAATTATCTTTAGCCTCCTGTGAGGGGTAGTTGGTATTGGCTGGAACAAAAATGGAGATGAGGCTTGGGTGGCCAGCTTGGGGTGCTGGTGGGGCTGAGTTGGTGAGGAAGGTGAGAATAGCATTGGGGACAGTGGTGGGGTGGGAGCCAATGAGATGGGGACTGTTCTGTGCTCCAGGAGAGGGTGGGAATGTGGGTCTTTGGTGGAAGGGGGGTGGAGAGAGCGGGGTGTGTTAGGGATGTGGGCGGTACCGACAGGAGGTGCACCTCTCCGTGCCTGGGCTGGACCTGGTGGGAGTGATGCATTTGGAGGATTTGACAATTCGTGAGGGGTGGAGGGTGGAGAGGGAGGTACCACTTTTATAGCTGGTGATGAAACTCTGTGGGTGGGAGGAGCTGACGCTGGTTCTTCTGTGGGATGCGATGATTTCATAGCACAACAGAGGTGGAAGGGCCCTGGCTACACTCTTCTTCGTAGAGGAGGAAGTAGAGACCAAACACAACTGACAGTTGCAGTTGGGATGTAGATCTTTATTCCCATCCCCAGTCTCTTTTTTTAAAAATTCATTTTTATTTACTCTCAGTAGTATTCACATAATCTAAGGAGTCAAACAATACTAAAATCTCTTTTTTTTTGAGACAGAGCCTCAAGCTGTCCCCCTGGGTAGAGTGCTGTGGCATCTGAGCTCACAGCAACCTCCAACTCCTGGGCTCAAGCGAGTCTCCTGCCTCAGCCTCCCAAGTAGCAGGGACCACAGGCGCCCACCACAACGCCTGGCTATATTTTTTGGTGGCAGCCGTCATTGTTGTGTGGCGGGCCCGGGCTGGATCTGAACCCACCACCTTGGGTGTACATGGCTGGCGCCTTAGCCACTTGAGCCATAGGCGCCGAGCCAATACTAAAATCTCTTAACAAAGTACTTGCCCACTCTGCTCTCATCCTCTTCTCGGAGGCAGCCACTTTTAATTCTTTTAGCTATTTCTTCTAGCAAGTTTATATCTCATGTTTCTGAGTAATGTGCATAGTTTTGATTCATCTATTTTGCCATTTTCATTTGACTTCCTATTTAGTAGATTCAAATACGTGGCCAACCTTTAGTTTTTGTGGTAGGCGTGCCATTAACAGCACCCTTTGAATGTTCGCTCGGAAATGCTTTATGTCATATATGTATGCATGTAGTAGGCAGAGTAATAGCCCTCCAGAGGCGGCCAGGTCCTTATCCCCTGTGGAATATGTTACTTTACATGTAAAAGGGACTTTTCAGATATGATTAAATTAGAGACCTTAAGATGGGGAAATGATCCTGGATTTTCTGGGTGGGCCCAGTAGAAGCATGAGGGTCCTTTGAAGTGAAAGACAGGAGAGTCAGAGGGAGAAGGTGACAGAGGGAGAATCAGGGCACCACAATGGGAGACAGATTGGCCATCCCTAGTTTAGAAGATGGAAGGGGCCTTCGAGCCAAGGAATGAGGGCAGCCTCTAGAGAACCTGAAAATGTCAAGGAAATGGATTCTCATTAGAGCCTCCAGAAACGAGCGTAGCCCTGCCAACACCTTTACTTTGGCCTAAGTGAGGAGAGCCTTTTTTTTTTTCTTGAGACAGAGTCTCACTTTGTTGCCCTTGGTAGAGTGCTGTGGTGTCATAGCTCACAGCAACCTCAGACTCTTGGGCTCAAGCAATTCTCTTGCCTCAGCCTCCCAAGTAGCTGGGACTATAGTGCTGGCCACAGCACCCAACTATTTTTAGAGATGAGGTCTCACTCTGGCTCAGGCTAGTCTTAAACCTGTGAGCTCAGGCAATCCACCCACCTCGGCCTCCCAGAGTGCTAGGATTACAGGCGTGAGCCACTCTGCCTGACTTTTTTTTTTTTTTTTGAGACAATCTCAAGCTGTCACCCTTGATAGAGTGCCATGGTATCATCATAGCTCAGAGCAACCTCCAACTCTTGGGCTTAAGTGATCCTCTTGCCTCATTTATTTCTATTTTCAGTGGAGTCGTGGTCTTGCTCTTGCTTAGGCTGGTCTCGAACCCATAAGCTCAGGCAATCCACCCGTCCTCGGCCCCCCAGAGTACTAGGATTATAGGTGGGAGCCATCACTCCCAGCAAGGAGAGCCATTTTTGACTGCTGACTTGGAGAATTGAAAGATAAGGAATTTGTTTTATTCTGTTTTTTTTTTTTTTTTGAGACAGAGCCTCAAGCTATCCCCCTAGGTAGAGTGCCGTGGCTTCACAGCTCACAGCAACCTCCAACTCCTGGGCTCAAGCGAGTCTCCTGCCTCAGCCTCCCAAGTAGCTGGGACCATAGGCGTCTGCCACAAGGCCCGGCTATTTTTTGGTTGCAGCCGTCATTGTTGTTTGGCGGGCCCAGGCTGGATTCGAACCCGCCACCTTAAGTGTATGTGGCTGGCACCTTAGCCACTTGAGCCACAGGCGCTGAGCCAATTTGTTTTATTCTAAAAGCCATTAACTTTGTGGTACATACCAAAGCAATATATTACGTGTGTACATACATACATATGTATGTATGTGTGTATACACACACATTTATATTTGTTACATCAACATGCAGTGTTTACATTATGTCAATGCAACTGTTATTCACAGCTGAGCCTTATAGTGTACAAGTTTCCTTTCTTTTTGTTTCTTCTAAAGTTAATAATTACTTTGTTTTTTCATCTGCCTTACTTTCTTCAAACTTGTTGCTTATCTTATCACAATTTTTTTTTTTTTTTGAGACAGGATCTCACTTGATTGTCCAGACCGGCATGCAGTGGTGTCATCATACCTCACTGTAGCTTTGAATTCCTTGGCTCAAAAGATCCTCTTGTCTCAGCCTCCTAAGAACCTGGGACCTGGTTAATTTTTCAACTTTTTTAGAGAAGAGGTCTCACTATGTTGCTCATTGTGGTCTCAAACTGCAGAACTCCAGCAGCCCTCTGCCTTGGCCTCCCAGAGTGTGAGGATTATAGGTGTGAGCCACCGAGGAGCGCCTGGCCAACTTCTTTTTTTTTTTTAATGAGAAAAAAGTAGTTTTATTCCTCCGTAACAATACTGTTACTTTGGGTTGTTTTCCTTGACACATAATAATCATACATATATATGGGGTGCATGTGATGTTTTGATACCTGTGTAGATAGTGTAATGATCAGATCCGGGTAATTAGCATGCCCCCCACACCAGACATTTATCATTTCTTTGTGGTGGGCCTACCACACCTTCCAGTATGGCTTTCCACACGGGTGATCACAGTAAGAAACGTTTCAGTTCCATTTTTTGAGTTATCTACTGTCTTTAACTCTAGACTAGTTGCTTTCTAGGCACGTGGCATATCGTAGCTGACATTCTGTGACTTCCTTTCGTGGTCCCCTGGGAATTCCCTTTCCCTTCAAGTTGGAGTCCCTGTTTTCTGGTTATTGTGTTTCTTGCTTGGTTGGCGGCCCTAGTTGGAGGACTTTGTTCAGGACAGATTTCCATCCATTCAGTTCCTGGCTTCCAACAGCAGCAGACGGCAGTGAGTGACACCTGTACTTCTGTCAGGTAAAAAGGCAGCCTCCATCGTGCCCAAGTCTCTAGAGCTAGCACTGCACTGTTTAGATGAGGACAGCTGTCTCTGGCTTGTGCCAAGCAGTCATCCTGCAGCCCCTTTTCACCTGCACACTGGAGACTCCCTTCTCTTCTCTCCTGTACTGGGTCTTCTGTGTCTCAGAGGACACTGTCTCCTTTTTTTTTTATGAGATAGAGTCTCACTATTTCACCGTTGGTAGAATGCTGTGGCATCACAGCTCACAGCAACCTCAAGCTCTTGGGCTTAGCAATTCTCTTGCCTCAGCCTCCCAAATAGCTGGGACTACAGGCGTCTGCCACAAAGCCCAACTATTTGTTGTTGTTGTAGTTGTCATTGTTATTTAGCAGGCCTGGGGTAGGTTCGAACCCACCAGCCCCACTGTATGTGGCTGGCGCCCTGCCCACTGAGCTACGGGCACCCAAGCCAGGTCACCTTCTCCTGCTTCCTGACAAAAGAGTGTGAGACTTTGTGTCTGAAAATGTCTTCATTCTTCTTGCATGTGTAAACGATAATCTGGCTGATAATTCTGTACTTCCAAGTGAAGAATTGTTTAAGATTTGTTTAATTCTTTGAGAATTTTGAGGGTATTGGTCCTTTGTCTTCTTGCTTTCAAGACTGATGTTGAGCAATCTGAAGTCATCCTGATTCCTGGTCCTTTATATGTCTTTTTTTTTTTCTCCTTTTCTGGAATCTTGTAGGATCTTTGGCTTAGTGTTCTTAATTTTTATTTTTATTTTTTTTAATTTTTTTTTTTTTTTGAGATAGGAGACTCAAGCTGTCCCCCTGGGTAGAGTGCCATGGCATCACAACTCACAGCAACCTCCAACTCCTGGACTCAAGCGAGTCTCCTGCCTCAGTCTTCGGAGTAGCTGGGACCACAGGCGCCCGCCACAATGCCCAGCTATATTTTTTGGTTGCAGCCATCATTGTTGTTTGGCAGGCCCGGGTTGGATTCGAACCTGCCACCTTGGGTATACATGGCTGGTGCCTTAGCCACCTGAGCCACAGGCGCCGAGCCTGGCTTAGTGTTCTAAAATTTCACAGTGGCACACCTTGGTGTGGGGCTGGACATTCATTGTGCTGGACATTTAGTGCAGGCTTTTCAGTCAGGCAGCTTGTGTCTTTCAATCCAGAATATTCTCTTCAGTTATTTCATTAGTATTTTCTTTCCCCTCTATTTTCTCTCTCTGTAATCCTGTTGTTCACATGCAGAAACTTCCGTACCATTTTTCTGTGTTCCCTCCTTGTTTTCCATCTTTTTCTCTTTTTAATATACCTATTTTATTGAATTTTGCATTTCTACTAGCTTGATTTTTATTTCTAGATGTTTCTTTTGTGTTCATGAATTTTTAAGGGTATTACATTCTTGTTTCACATAGAGTATCTTCTCTGTACATAAAACGCTTTTGTTATATTTTGTTTTGGTTTGTTTGTTCTGGTCTTTATCTTCCAAGTTAGAGGCCTCCATCCAATATCTGGTGGTCTTTGGTTGTCCTTCCTGGGTTAAGACCAGGGCTCTAAAAAGCCGATTGGAAGCTCTGAGCACCACTTGACTTTCAAATCCACACTGGTTGACCTGAACAAGCCATCTTGATGCCATTTTGGTGCTGATGTCAGTACTAGCATCCTTGGGTTTTTCCTCTTGGCCTAATTCAGAGAAGAAGGTAAGGGTCTGGTTACCACTGTTGTGGAGCCCAGTGGGGGACTAGTCAGAGGGACTCCACATAAGCATTATATAACCTTCATGTCCTTGGTTTTCATATATCACCTTTGCTCTCAGCTGTGCCAGTCAACTCTGTGTAAAGACCCCTTATTTTATGTGTCTGAGGTGGGTCTTCCACTCAGCCTGCGGTTTTCACACACACATCCTCTTCACCTCCAGTCTCAGAGTACCTGGTACTCCCATTTAGCAAGCGTCTGTTACAGACTCTGTGTTATAAACCCGCTTTCACACCCCTGTCTGAAATCTGGCCATTGCCATTCTGCTTTCCAGATTTCAAAATATTGTTGGGGGTTTTCCTTCTCCTTTTCAGCCCAATCTTGGGATTTTTGTGTCTTCCGAAAAAATCTCTTTACTAGATGAATTTAGAAGGTAGTGAAATTTGGTGTGTATATTCAAAACTTCCAATGCTTTTTCCACAGCAGTTTCATAACCAAAGCAGTGATAACAGTGACCCCATCCGTTGTGATACCAAGATGTTTCCATGATGGGATTCCTGAAACATTTCTTAGTCATTGTTATAAACATGATTTATGCTTACTGTGGAGATTAAAAGGACAAAGGAGAAAGTAAGAGCTGCTTGTCTTGGTGGTAGGGTTGTTGGTGATGGTGGTTTTTGTGGTGCACCCTTGGTCTGGGTGGGGAGGGTTCTGGGAGCAGCAGGATTGTGTTGCTCACAGGACTGGGGTGGTAGACACTCGCTGCTTTGTTGGGACTGGGGACTCATGAGAGAAGAATGAACTGAACAGGTGGGCAATGCCATGTGGAGGTCTGGCCTTGGCCACTGAATGAGGCCCCTCAAGTTGTCAGTACTTGGCCTGCCTGGCCACATACTGGATGATTCTAGATGATGTAGGGTGGTTTTGAGGGACATCTACTGACAGCCTGGTCCATTGAGCAACACAAAGGGAGCTAGGATTGACCCAGGACAGCTGCATTTTCTGGAGGACAGAGGAGGAATTAAGGTTTCCATTCTGTTCCTTTCCTTTCCAGGGAGTCTGCCCTCGGGGTGGGTGCCCTGTGATGTTATGCTTTTCCCTCCCACTTCCTTCCTCACCTCCTGGGAGCCAGAGGTTCTCTGAAAGGTTCTTCTCACAGAGCCTCTGGTGGCCCAGGGTGTCTCTAGGCTTCAGGCAGTGTGGAGACATGCTCCTCTTACTTTGTGCCTGGGTCTCACTGACTCCATTTTTGGGCACCCTCGCCTTCTTTGGCCTTTACTTGTCCACTGACCTGTCCTTCCCTGCTGCCCCTGGGACCTTGTGACTCGCTTGGTGGGTCGGAGCTAGAAGAGGTCTTGTAGATCATCTTGCCCAACTCTCCCATTTTACTGATGAGGAAACTGAGGGCCAGAGAAGCCACATCTGCTGACTCTGGGTTTGATGTTCTTTCTAACCAGACAGCCTCTCCAGCTTCTACATCCTTTTGAAGGTTATGATGGGGGTGATTAGTGATGTTTGTGGTCACAAATGAGGAGGGAGGCTTGAGGGGGAATCACTGGCTGAAAATGGGTGGAAGCTACGTGGAGTTCTGGGTTGGACCAGACTGGAGTTGTTCCTGTGGGGTGGTATAAGGGAGGGGCTTCATAGAGAACCCAGCTTCTCATAGCACTAGAGTCGGAGATAGATCTGGGTTCAAGCCTCTGACAAGTCCTAACCTTTGTGAGCCTTAGAGTCCACTGTGAACCAGGAATAGTACTAGTAGCTGCCCAAATACAAGCCCAAGTCCAATGCTGAGCAGTTCTTGACACATGGCGCTCCTTTGAGGTTACCATTCATTCACTCAGGCCTTCTTTGAGCCCCTCTCTGCGCTAAGTTTGGGGCCTGGGAGTAAGATGCACTGCACCTGGGGCCTCCCCGGGGCTCAGCTGTGGGGCAGGAGCATCTGCCTGGCTTGGCCTGGTGGAGTTCTTATGGCCCTGGCCCTAAGAAGGCTCTGCCCAGCTCCCGGGTCCTTCCACTACTGCCAGGGCAGAGCCAGAGCTGGGGCACCCACCACCCAGGCAGCCACGCACCCTGGGGTAAGGGGCTGGACCCGAGGGAGACCCAAGCCTGTGCTTTTTCCCTGTTCCTGGTTTTCCAGAGAGCTCTGACTGGAGGGGGATGGGAGGAGAAGCCCAGGCAGGAGGGAGAGGAGCCAGGGAAGCAGAACCAGGAACTGGAAGGGGAAGGGTGTGGGTGGGCCCAGATCCAGCTGCCTCCCTCTTTCCTCCTGTTGCCAATCGCCTCCTGGGCCTTGGGCCCTGGCTCACTGAAGGCAGGGGCTTGGCTGCTGTCTCCTCCTGGGAGGTGGGGAGCAGGGGCGCTCTGTGTCTCTGAGTGAAGGGGGCTGAAGCTGTAACACCCCACCCCAGCTGTGGCCCGAGGCGCAGGCTTTGTTATTTCACTGGCTCAAGGCCCACACCTGGAGCACGGAGGAAGAAAAGCTCCTAAACAAGCCATGTGGGTTCGGAGGGCCCCCTCAAGCCCACCAGTTCTGCAGGCAAATGGGACTGATTCAAGGGGTGGGGGAGAACAGCCTCGCATCCTGCCTCAGTGTGGCTGTGGCTGTGGCCGTGGCCTCTCCTCACCAGTGTGTCCTGTAGACAGCAGAGCAAACAGGCCTTCAGCCTGGCCGCAGCCTGAGTTCAGACCTCAGCTTTCTCCAAGCCCAGCACAGGCGCTCACTGGTCCTGAAGTGAGGTGACATTCATTTCATGACATCCTGTGACTGCTGCTCACTTCCTCCACGTGGCAGAACTGGGTGGGGGTGGGATTGAGGGCAGATTAGAAGGAAAATGTAGCAGGCTGGGGGCCTCTTGGGGAGGCTGGGATTTCCCAGTGGCAGGCTGGAGTGGGAGGGAGGGTGCAGGAAGCTTTCAGAGGGAAGAACAGCCGTGAATGAAGAGAAAGAAGAAGGCGGAGGCCACAGCAGTGCTGAGGCCTGGAGTTGGCTGCTGCCTCTCTCAGAGGCTGCTGGGGTAGGAGGCGGCCCTGTCAGGAGCTGCCTCGGTGTCCCAGCTCTCTGGGGTGCTGGAGAGGCTGGAGGGAAGCAGTGCGTTTGGTCAGTTGGAGGTGCCAGGCCTTGCAGGCGGGTGGGACTGGGGTGCTTTGCCCCGCTGACCACCTTCTCTCCCCCACAGGTGGAGTCATCTGGAGCCCCAGCGCACAGGCAGACGGAGGCAGCGGTTCACCAGCGGGCTCAACACCGGCATCTATGTTTAGGTTCTAACTCTTGCCTACAAAGACCACGATAATTCCTTTCCCAAAGCCCAGCAGTCCCCCAGCCCCGCGCAGCCCCGGCCTGCCTCCCACAGCCCAGCTGCCTGCCATGCCCTCCAGCGGCCCCGGGGACACCAGCAGCTCTGCTGTGGAGCGGGAGGAGGACCGAAAGGTGAGCAGCCGGCTGTGGTTGGGATGCCGGGGCTGGCGCCTGGGGAGGTGCCCTGTCCCCATATGATGACAGACAGCTTCTTGACAGAGTGATGGGACCTTCATTTTCCTGTTTTGGTGATGTGGAAACTGAGGCCTGGCGAGGTTAGAGTCTGGTGTGGGAGCCAGGAAGCTGGCTCTGGGACCTGAGCTTTTAACTGCCATGGTGCCTGAGCAGAGGCTTAAAGCCCAGGTCTGTGCAGTTGTGAGGGTCAGCCTCCCAGAGTCCCAAAATCTGGGGTCCTTTCTGGATCCACCTCTCACTAGCTGTGAGTCTCAGGTGACTCACTTTACCTCTCTGTTTTTGCTGCCTCTGTTTCCCACAGGTATTTGGTAGCTTCTGGGGGAGGGGTGAAGACCAGTTTGGTGCAGAGGCACTGCAGACTTGAGGCCGTGTGAGTTACACACACGCACACACACGCGCGAATGCATGCACGCATGCAGACACCTAGGCTCCCCATACCAGCAGACCTTGGAGAGGTGATTTCCTGTCCCCCACCCCCCACCCCGTGTCACTGGGTGATCCTTAACCTGGCTTCTGGAGCTGGAGACTTTTTCTGCCTTCTGCTGAACTCTAGATCGGGCCTAATCAGGGAGAGGAGACCACATCAGATTGATGGGAATCCCTGCTGGATCCCCACAGGTTGCCTTGGGACCTTCCAAGCTGTGACCATCCATAGGAAAAGCCACTCCTTAACCCCCCTCCCCAGCTCTGCTGTCCCCTGCATCAAAAAATGCTAAACACCGCTGCCACCATTCCAGGGAAGCTGTGACAGCTATGGGCCTCCCTGGCCTGTCTGCTGTGCCTTTGTCCCCTCAGTTCCTCCTGCCTGCACCCCTTTCCTGGGTAGGGCTAACGGATCATGGTGCTTGGTGGTGTCTGGGAGCAGCAGGACATACTTGGGGTATCCTTGTGTGAGCCCAGGACATCCGTTCTTAGCGTGTGTTTCCACTGTTGTTCTGTTTGGTCCTTTCTAACCCCATGGGAAGAGAACTGACAGTCCAGGTTCTCCCACAGGCCTCTGGGCAATTCTGGCTCAGGACCCCAACAGCATGCAAACCCAGACCCTGCAGCCACCTGTGCTCTTGAGTGGTGGGTATGGCCGATTCCCTTGCCTCCTTGGGCCTGGCTTGGTTTTTCTGCTGATGAGGTGATCCTGAGCCTCTCCTACTCTGGGTCCAGTATCCTGACAAACACTAACCCAGCTCCTTGTTCATGTACCAGCCATAGGTGTAGGGAAGATGGGGACAGCCTGGACAAACTCCTCCTGTTACTAGACTGTGCTTCTGTGCCCTAGGCAGCGGAGCCTCTGACCCCACCCATGGACAAAGCAGGTTGGGCTATATATTATGACAGGTCAGGAGAGAGAAGAAGCGCTGGACAAAGAGTCAGAAATCCTAGGTCTAAGTCCTAAGTATGCCACTTACTGGAGCTGTGACTTCAGGCCACCTGGGCTTGTGTTTGCTCAGCTGGAAAATGGGAATAGTGACTCCTGCCTTGCCTGTTTTACAGGGCAGTTGTGGAAGTCAGTTGAGGTCATGGGCATGTAAGTGCCCTGCAGACAGCAAAGTCTGGTCCAATTATGAAGGATTGTGATTGCTATTATTATCTACCCATAGTAACTGCTCTGGCTCAGGTGGCAACAAACACACACCCAGCCCCAGATCCTGGTGCTGATAGAGTGTGCGCACTCACACACTGGCAGGCAGGTAGTGGTGCCAAAAGATGGCAGTGATCTGGATAGACAAGGGCTGGGGCACAGCTGGGCCTCCTCCCCAGCCACCCACACCCACACCATGCATGCTGGCTCACCTGGCACACCTCCCTGGCACCTCTGGGCTGGGTTCCAGCAGTTCCAGGGACCCGCCCAGGGAGGGCGGAGAGAGGCACTGACAGTCTCAGGTAGCTAATGAAAAGCCAGGCCTGGGGCAGGAGTGCTGGGTGACTGCAGAGGGGGAGACATAGGCTAGGTATGCAGCCCAAGGAGCTTGGCAGAGGTGTCGGGCACAAAGGGACTGTTTAATGAGCCAGAGGGAATAGGTGTGGCCCTTCCACAGCATGTCCCATGTGCTCTCCTGGCCTCCTCCCTGGCCACACCTCCACGAACCTTTCTCTCCTGCCCCACTACTTCCGCAGCCAGCTGCCAGACCTTTGTTTATGCTGCTCCCTCTGCCTGGCAGGCCCTTTCCCTAATTTTCTATCCTCCTCTTTGGTTAAAGTCACAAAGCCCTTGCTTTAGTCTGCCTCCGATTACAGAATACAGTGAGCCAACAGTTCTTAAAATGTGATTTCCAAACCACAGCTTTAGCATCACCTGGGAAGGTGGAAGGAAGGGAAAGTTTGATCCCCAACCCACACCTGCTGAGTCTGGACTGGACTAGACTGGTGACCTGTGTTTTGACCATCCCTCTCTGGGCTTCTGTTGCACATTAACATTCAGAACCACTGGTGTGGATGATGACTGGCCCCGGCCCCTGGCTTCCATGGGACTCCCTAGGACTTGGAATAGGACAGAGTAGGTGCTTAGGAAATGGTCTGTGGGTAGAGTAGAAAGGAAAATGAGAATGGTTAAGACCCTTCCATGGGAGAATAACTCCGGAGCCCAGGGTCAGGCAGGTGGAGTGCAGAACTGTGGGTGGTAGGCTGCAGCTGGGAGTGCACAGATACCACCTCCATCCACCATCCATATAGTGGGCAGAGCAGGGGCTACTTGGGGTCTGGGAAGAGGCAGGCTTGGGGGGGGGGGCTGAGCTCTGGGGCTGGTTGGGTAAAGCAGCTGGTAAATGTGTCCATAGCAGAGGGAGGGGTCTGGTCTCATGGTGGGGGGAGGTGGGAGGCCAGCAGAAGGGAGGCTTAGAGAGGATCATGGAGGTGGGTGTTAGCCGTGTGGGGAGGGCTGGGAAGGGGCAGAAGAGGGCACCAAGAGCATCCCAAGGGTCTCCTTAGATCCCCACATATAAATTAGAAGGGGGGCCAGAGCCCCAGGCTGGGACTCTGATCTTAATGCTCCCTTCTTTCCTCTGGCCTCAGAAACATATTGGCCAAGATGCATTGAACACTGACCATCCAGTGGGTGCTGTCAACGTGCATTATCTTATTTAATTCTTAAAGCTACCTCATAAGGTAGGCACTATTATTTTCATCATTCTATCTTACTGTGGACTAAACTAAAGCTCAGAGAGGTTAAGTCACTTGCCTAAAGGCACACAGCTAATAAGTAGTAGAGCTGAGGCTAGAACCCAGGCAGGCTGTGCTGTTGGCTTCTGTGCTCTTGAGGCTGCATGAAGGGGATGGAGTGAGCAGTGCTTCTCAGCTGCGATGCTCCAGGGTCCTGCTCAGCTCTCTTCTACTGCACTGTGGGAATGGTGCTCTTGCCCTAGGGTAGATATTGGGAGAGTTTCATCTCCAGCAAGGACTCACATACACAGGCTCGTGTGTATGTGTACATGTGCACACACAGATACAACAGGTGGAGATGCTGTTGTAGACACATTGGCTTCTTACCGTTTCTTCCTGCCTCTTTCCTTCTCTGGACACATTGCTTCCATTGTCTCTCTTCCTCCCTCCCTCCTTCTTTCTTCAGATATAGGTCCCTTCCCAGATACCCAGCACATAGTAGGGCTCCACAGACTATGGGGTAAACTGAGTAAACATTCCATAGGACCTAATGGGAAGGAGAGGTGCAGATACAGAGATGGGGAGTCAAGCCTGCCCCTGGGCAGTGCTCTTCCTTGCAGTAGAAGCAGCAGCGGGTGTGCATGTCTGCACCTGTGTGTGTGTGTGCGTGCATATGTACACATAAGGCTGGCAATGGGGCTGTGGCCCTCTCTCCCCTCTCGCCTCAAAGTCCAGCCTAGAGGCCTGGCAAGTCCTGATTTCCCTTGGGCTCCCAGCATTTCCTCCACTCTGGTATGTGGCACAGGGCATGCATCCTCAGGTGGGGGCTCTGCCAGCTCCAGTGTCAGTCATTCTTGCTGGCCCACAGGCCTGTCACCTGCACTGGCTTTACTGCACTCAGATGCCCCCATTTGGTCACTTAGAGCTGGCCCTTTGCTTTACAGTAGTCACTATGGCGTCCCCTTTAGTACGCTTAAGTAGTTACAGAAATTCCACTTGACCCTTGCTTCTTCAGGAACACAGCTAATGATAATGGTGCATTTGTTTTAGCCCAGTGGAGAGTATTAGATGCCTGGGCACATTCAGCAGATTTGCAATGTAAACAGCTAACCAGGACCTACGTTCTAGGGTTCTGATTCTCTAAAATTCTCTTAAATTAGATACATGTCAAATTTAGTTAACTTTGCAGTCAATACCTTGGGTGGGAGTTGGTTCGTGTCTGGAGATAGACCTGTGTTTGAACCTGGACTCTGCCACATGACTTGGCAATGTGGTCTGGAACAGGAAAATAGCTCCTTATCGGCTTGAGAGTTTTAAATGAGATGGTGTGGCTGGTGGTTAACATAGGGGCCTAGCGCACATTAAGTTAGCCTTATAATTTATTTTGGATTATCTACTTGGCCACTCACCTACCTGCCTGCCAGCACCTTTGTGGTTTAGGTCTACTGCAGCCCCATGGATTGCAGGGGTGTGGGAGAAGAATCCCCATGAGTGGAGTACGAATGGTGTGGGCTTAGAGTCTGGCACATGGAGGGAAGGCTCTCTGTCTCTGGGCTCTGCAGTCACTAGAGGCCTAAGGCCCCTTTACCTGTCATACAGAAGCAAAATCAAGGCAAGTGACAGAAAGACCTAACTCCTGATGGTGGGAGCTGCAGATACCTTCAGGGGCCTGGGTGAAGGTCAGTCCTGCTCTGAATGGCCAGGTTAGGGAAGGACCCCAGCCCTTCTGGAAGGCTAGTACAGCAAAGACTGGGCTTAGTCCTGCAGAGGGGGAGAGGGTGCCAAGCTGGAGCCATGTCCCAGGATAACTGGGAGATGAACCTTACTCTCTGGCATCTGGGGTTGGTACAAGCCTACTCATGTCCTGCAGCAGCCTCATGAGATCCACCCACTTAATGTTCCCGCAGCATGGAAAGGCAGATAGAGGAGTCCCCTCTGCCCAGCAGTTAACTCATTGAGTTGTCACAGGACGTCAGGAGGAGCCCACTGTTGCCATCCTCATTTTATACACGAGCAATTGAGGCTTACAGAGCTCCTATGGCTACAAAGTTGTTTTATCTGGATCTTTCCCGCTATAAAGTGAGGGCCCTCAGAACTGGGCGAGTGGACGTGAGTGGGCTTGGTGCCTATGGGGGTGGCTGCAGGCAGCGCGGTGGCACTCCGCACTCTGGGTTCAGTATGGGGGTCTACTTGCTTACTGTTGTTTTTCCTTCTAAACTGAGTTCCCTATTTGCTTATCTTCGCATCCAGTACACAGTCAGTGCTCAATACAGTTTTTGAGCACACCCCTGTGCCTGGTCTTGTGGGTGGCACTTAGACCCCAGAGGTGAGCATGGGTCAGATGTGCTGCTTCAAGGGCATGAGAGTCTGCTTACCTCTCACCTCCAAAAGACAGTGAAGCCCCTAGGAGGGGGACAGGCTGTGGAGGACCATTCCAGCCATTTAGCATTTCTAGAGCCCCTGCTGTGTGCATGTACCCAGGGGCCATTTTCTTTCATCAAGAATTACATATGAGGATAGCTAAGTAGCCAATGAATATTTGTCATAGCATAGTGTTAAATTATTGAAGTAAAAAGTTGATGAGCTGGGGGGTGGCTAAGAACAAAAAACCCAGAGGGCTTTGGAGGGCTCTGCAGTGATTCTTGGGACCACTGCCTAACAGCTCACACCATCCTCAGCCTCTGCCCCTCACCTCTGGAGCCAGAGCCTCCCTGCAGGGTCAGCCCGGGCCTGTCTGTATTGGAGTGAGTCTACATGCAGCATGTGGAGTGTGCAGAGGTGGCCGTAGCTTTGTGGAGTCTGGTGCCCAGGACAGTGCTCTGTTTGTTGCAGAAGCCAATTCGTTTCAGTGAATTCTGTGACCACAGACAGTCCCTGGGAGGCCAGCCAGCCAGCTGGCAAAAGCTGTGCATGTGCCTTGTCCCAGGGGCCCGGGGCAAGTGGCTGGCTAGATCCGGCAAGTTCATCCCCTCGACTCAAGCACCAACTTGAGACATCTGCTCAATGATGCAGGGTTGGTAGCATCCGGTTTAAGTCCTGAGGGGAGCAGTATGTCAGGCTGGCTGACGGTGGGCTTGGGCCTTTTGGAACATCTCTTTCTCACAAGGAGGGGTCCTGTGTCTGGGCATGGCCAGCTGAATGTGTCTGTGTCTCTCTTAGTGCCGGTGTGAGCCTTTATCTTGGGTCGCCCACATCCTTGTATTTCACTGTGACTGTCAAGCGTGGCATGGTAGGGTACAGTGGCTTGTTGGAGTGGAAGGAGCCATAGGCTGGGGACCAAAAGATTTCATTTTTGGTTCCGGAAACCTCCCCTCCTGGCTCTCTGATCTCTGCAAGTCAGAGAACTTCTCTGAGCTGTAGGTTTCCCGTTTGTGTAAAGCGGGAAAAAATGATGGCAGCTCTGTTCTCAGGGTAAGAATGAAATAACACAGGTACAAATGCTTTGTTAATTACTACGTACCCTACAAACGTGAGAGATTATGATCGTCATAGCGCAGCACATCAGAATGAGACATTGCATGTGGCTTAAAATAATCCGTCCAGTGAGCAGTGTTGAAATGTAGGTCAAATCCTAGCCTCGGAAGTTTAGAGAGAGGCTGATGGGAACCACCTAATCTAACAGGCCATAGAATGTGAAAGTGCCCTGAAAGCTGCAAAGAATGACATAAATATAAAGTGACAATTATGTTTGAGTCTAGAAAGTACCGGTACATTTTAGTCATCTTGTTTCCTGATTCTGGAGTCATAAACATCCAAGTCGCCCCGGGGCTGCACGCACAGTTGTGTCTGTGCGCTTCTGTGTAGATGGTCTCCGTCATTTATTGAGCATTTGTTCAGTGACAGTCACTCCTTAGGTATTTTGTGTGCCTGCCTTGTACCAGATGTGGATGTCAACATCGGCCAGACCTGGGCACTGCCCACTCGTGGTGCAGGGTAGTGGGCATACTAGGAGTGGAAGGGTCTTCCAGCTCAGTCTAGGTAGGAGAGGCACGGAGGGGGCTCAGAGCAAGGGAATTCAGGAAGCAGGGCTGGAAAAGTGAGGAAGGGTATGCTGGTAAACCTGAAGGAAAGGTGGCCTGGGCAGAGGGAACAGTCTGCACTGGGGTGCTGAGGAGGGATGCAGTCTGCTTTTATACCTGGTGAGATCTTTTGGGAACCCTGTAGTAAGGAGGCCAAGGCAATGCAGCCAGATCCTGGGACCCTCCTCCTGGGCTAAGGAGCTTGGCTTGAGCCCTTTCATCAAGAGTATACATTCTGTGGAGTGTATAATCAGCTTTGCATTTTGGAAAGTGCACAGAGCCCCCTGTATTCCCGGGTAGCTCAGTGTGGCAGCACCACCCACCAGATGTTGGGCTCTGTCTGCGGCAGTGACAGCTGCATGTGTAGGGCTGTGAGCTGGGATTTGCAGGGCAGCAGGGAAGGAGGATGGGATGGGAGGGACACACATTGATGAAATGTTCTTTCTAATCAGGATATGTGGAGCCAGAGGAAGTTAGTGATTCTTGAGAGACTGTCATGTGTCCACTTTCACTATATTCCCTCATTCCTTTCTTGTACTATGACTGTAAAGTAGGTATCATCCCCATTTTGCAGATGAGGAAAGCAAGACGCGGGTTAAATAGCTTGAAATTACTAGTAAGTAGAGAACAGAGCAAAATTCCCAGCTCTGTACTCTCAACAGCTCACTGGTCTAGAATTTCTGTCCTCTCCCCTCCCCCACTGGAAGGATGGACTAAATTCATCCTCTTACTTGACAGATGAGGAAACAACCTGAGCTCAAATCTGTTCCTGCTAAACGTGTTACTGTTTCCCAGCTGCTCCAAGTCACTGCGGATCAGATTCTTCTCTTTCAGAGTATTAGCGACGCCTCCTAATTCAGTGCTATTTGCAGATTTGATAAGCATATTTTAAATTCCTTTGCTCAACCCATCAGCAAAGGCACTGACTAGAACAGACCCTGTGACAGATGCGAGAATGAACCACTTGATACGCCTCCTTGGAGCTGTTGAGGAGCATGGCCCGAGCCATCTGCTCACCCTTCTCGGGGTATTAGCCCTCTGCCTTGGCAGAGTGAACCTCAGGCAGGCCCAGAGCAGAAAGCTTTGCCTAACACTTTGCCCTGCAACTTGTCGCTCCATCACGGCAGAATGATCCATTGGCAGAAGGTACCACGCTTTGCACAAAGCTGTGCTTCAGGGCCACATGGAAAGGGCCAGGAGTTGTCCAGACCGGTGTGTGAATCCTGACCTGGGCTTGGTTTTCCCAGGCATCAGCCAGAAGTGAGGCCTGAATGCTGGACCAGCTATAGAGCCACCTTCTCCTGTGTGCAGCTTGGATGCAGGCTCCTTGTGCACATGGCACCCTGGTGCTCCCCACACTCTCTGGACCTGTCAGACCTAGAGGAGTAGCCTGGCATCAGAGGGTCCACTCCTTCCTCCTGGGCTGGGTTGCACTGAATCTAACCCGTCAAGAAAGAAACGTGCTGGTCACCAACAGTAGCCAGGCCCAGTGCGCGTGGTGTAGGTGAGGAGTTAGAGCAAGTCTGTGTGTGGCTGAGGGGTGGCCCATAGGGCCCCAGAGGTTTTCAGCATGTGCCTGATGGAAGCCTGTGCCCATCCTGAAATGTCAAGTGTCTTTGTTTTTAGGTTATTGCTGGGTGGTGACTATGGTTCCTTTTGGCTAATCAGAAGCTCTCCTTGGCTTTCATATTTCTGATTAGTTCAGAATAAAAGTTAGAAAACCAAATGAATCCCTCTGTAATAAATGCAACTTGTTAAAGAAATAGATTTTTTCCAGAATCTGTTCCAGGCTCTGGAGATTTAGCAGTGAGCAGAGTAGACAAAGGAATAGATCATTTGTTCAACTTTCTTCTCAAAACTCTGAATGGCAGGCAGAATGGACACCTTTATTTTGTTTTGTTTTTTGAGACAGAGTCTCACTCTGTCACCTTGGGTAGAGTGCTGTGGCGTCATAGCTCACAGCAACCTCAAAGTCTTAGGCTCAAGTGATCCTCTTGCTTCAGCCTCCTGAGTGGCTTGAATTACAGGCGCTGCTACAATGCTCCACTAGTTTTTCTATTTTAGTAGAGATGGGGTCTCTGCCTTCAGACCAGCTCAGACTGGTCTTGAACTCCTGAGCTGAGGTGATCCACCCACCTCACCTCCCAATGTCAGGATTACAGGCGTGAACCACTGCACCCAGATGACGATGGATACCTTCATACTCCCATTTTATGGATGAGAAAAGTGAGGCTCAGAGAGCCTGCTTCTGTGACTAGGAAATGGACAAGCCGGACTCTTAGGCACTTTGCTTTTTCCATGACTGCACATGGACCCCCACAGATGGTTTTATAAGTACTGATCAAGATGGTGTCTACTTTGATGTGGTAGAATCAGACCAAAAGCCCCATTTTGGATGAAATTCACAGCAGTTGTATAGAGCCAATCAAAACCTTCACAGATGGCTCGGCACCTATAGCTCAACCGGC
Source organism: Galago senegalensis (assembly GCA_963575145.1). Taxonomy (NCBI): domain Eukaryota; kingdom Metazoa; phylum Chordata; class Mammalia; order Primates; family Galagidae; genus Galago; species Galago senegalensis. The sequence continues at coordinate 43,402 of CAUYTI010136584.1, forward strand.
TAAGGCGCCAGCCACATATACCTAAGGTGGTGGGTTCTAATCCCCAGCCCAGACCCGCCAAACAGCAATGACGGCTGCAACCAAAAAATAGCTGGGCGTTGTGGCGGGCGCCTGTGGTCCCAGCTACTTGGGAGGCAGAGGCAGGAGACTCGCTTGAGCCCAGGAGTTGGAGGTTGCTTTGAGCTGTAATGCCACGGCACTCTACCCAGGGGG
>CAUYTI010136588.1:0-28070 GCA_963575145.1 Galago senegalensis
GCACCCCCCACCTTCACAATGCCCATGCACGCTTCACATAGAACCCCTCCGTTGACAGCCTACCCTTGACAATATGACTTCAATCCCTAACTTGCCCACCCTCACTTCACACTCTACCTTCACCCCCTCACGGCCAGACCCTCCCTGCACACTCTCACTTCCCACTCTCCCTGCACTCCCTGACCTGCACACTCTCACTACACCCTCTCACTGCACTCCCTCACCTGCACACTCTCACTTCACACTCTCACTGCACTCCCTCACCTGCACACTCTCACTACACACTCTCACTGCACTCCCTCACCTGCACACTCTCACTACACACTCTCACTGCACTCCCTCACCTACACACTCTCACTGCACACTCTCACTACACACTCTCACTGCACTCCCTCACTGCACACTCTCAATCCACACTCTCACTGCACTCCCTCACCTGCACACTCTCACTACACACTCTCACTGCACTCCCTCACTGCACACTCTCAATCCACACTCTCACTGCACTCCCTCACCTGCACACTCTCACTGCACTCCCTCACCTACACACTCTCACTGCACTCCCTCACCTGCACACTCTCAATCCACACTCTCACTACACACTCTCACTGCACTCCCTCACCTGCACACCCACCTTCCAGAGATTCCACTTTGAATACCTGTAGTTTTTTTTCTGTTTTACTCCCAAGTTTATAAAGGGAAAAATCAGAGAAAGGAAACACAATTGAAGTAAATTACAGCGTTCCCAGCAAGCACTATGCAAATATTTTCATACAACTATAAACAAAACCTGCCATGTGTGCTTTTAAAAGAAGAACTGAAAATAGATCAAAAGTTACATTTCTGAAAATGTACGATTTCAACTAAGCAGTGGCTCATCCCACCCCTGCTCCGTGGCAAGCCTGTGTTTCCTCTTCAGGGAGGGCAGATTCCCAAATGCAGGAGCTTGGGATTTCAGGCCATGATTTCTTATCACTGCACCTTAAGTTTGAGTGTATCAAAAATTACCCTTAGAAACTGAGATTCTTCCACATCACTCAATATTTGTTTATTGAAATAAACACATGGAATTAATTCTATTCCATTACACTGGGAAGACCCAATAACATGTCTGGGAGTCGGGTTTCGGCCCAAAGCCTGTGGTGTCTGTGTTGCGTCCTGCATCCTGAGTTATTTCCACATCATGGCTGTAGTCCAAGGCTCAGAGCAGCCTCCCATCTCCTTCCCTTTTGCTTTGTCTGTAGTTCTTGGCCTGATACTTCCAGAGCCAGCCAGGGTTCCTATGGGCAGAAGGTTCCAGGGGATGGTGCCCTCCTTGTGCCCCTCACCGTGTACCCTCTCCAGGTACTGTGCCCATATCTGCCCCATCTCTCAGCCCTGATCTTGCCCTCCTCCGTGCCCTCTTTGGGGTCAGTGGATGTGGGCTGGTCCCCTGTGGCCAGCACCCTTTAGCTGACCCATGGTGTTGCCAAGCTGAGATCATAAGGGGTTCTGCTGAAAAGGAGCAGGGTGAGACTCCACCTGCCCCAGGGCAAAAGCTCAGTGTCTTACAGACACTCTCACTACCCACTCTCACTACATACTCTCACCTGCCCCATCTCACCTGCACACTGAAGGCTGCCAGAAGCGACAAGGGAACCCTATAGCGGCAGGCTGGGAGGCACCAGTCAGCAGGTCTGCTGAGCACCGACCGTGTGCAGGTGCTGGCAACCCTAGAGGGCCAGAGTGAGAAAGAACAAAGTAACTCGTGTCTTTAATACGTCTGACCAAAAAGTCAGTCTCAACTAAAACCCAGTCTGACTCCACCGTACCGTGAACATCTTTAAATAGTGGCACACTCAACTTCAAAAGCCGTGCTAAAGCTCAGAAATGGATATAACAAGATGCATTTAAGATTGTCTACATCATAGCAAAGTTTTTTGGTAACTTAAAAACATGTATGTTATACGTATGCGAGGCAGGAACCTTGTTCTTGCAGCTAAGAAAAGAGATATGTAGTTTTCTGAAAGAAGGAACTGTTACTTCCAAAATGGAGCTCCCAGCCATGATTTAGTAAGGTATTCAAGAAAGGGAGCAGTGACGGATGATGTAAATTATCCTCGCTTTCTCTTTTGATTTAAATAATAACTGCCGATATCCTGAGGCAGTATGGAAACGGAGGGATAAAAAGCAAGCAGCCCCAAATTCTGCCATTCTTTTAAAAGTCTTTTATAAGAAAGTCTTGAGAATAATATCATAATATTTTGAGCACTATTACATTTTAGAAAAGAAATGGTATTGTAGGCAATCATTTCTATGTGTCTGAAGTACTAAGGTAAAAGATGATCAGATTTTTAGGCAGTTAAATTCTCAACTATTTGGAGAGACGGCAAATGCATGCATCTAGTTTCCAAGAAGGAGACAGGTGCCAGGTACAAACACTCTTTTCCTAAGGTTTCTTCCTCTGCCGCTCATCAGGACGGAATTTAAGAATAAAATTAGAAACTGAAAACTAGGCCTCATGAGAGTCCAGTGTAAGCCCTTGCTGACCGAGTGTGTTCCAGGCGCTGGGAACACCAGCCGCGCCCCCGGGGAACAAGAAAGTCTGCTGTTCCCTGGGCAGCGAGTCCTCCCTGCTCACACCCTACCCCTCACACTTGCAGGGCTCACGAGATGGGTCGTGATTGCAGTGCCCCAGGGCAAGACATAGTCACAAGACAGCCCCATGGGAATGGGTGCGGCCAGTGACAGAGTGGGGCGAATGACTCCAGACAATCAAATCGTAGCGTTCAAATTCTCTCTTTCGCTGAGCAGCAGATTAGACGACTTTCAATGTGTCCCTAATTATTCCCAGGTGCCCTCAGAGACCAGCTCACCTTCCTCACCACCCTAAGTGGCGACAGGATCTGATTCCCATATTTTCAGGAATTCTGGGTAGCAGGAGCCAAGACAAGGTGTGGAAAGCTGGTGTTAAGAGGGCCTGTGAGGTAGCAGGGCAGGCCAGGCTGGACAGCCAGTTCTAGGCCACACGCCAGGGGTGCCAACATCCAGCAAGCCCGGGGTCTTTGGCAGGCAGCCTCCCACACCTCCAGCTCAGGGGATTTTCATGATGGTGGTACCTAAGACTGACCTAGGAAACCATTATCAACACACAAAATCAGTGGGATTTGGGATCTACACAGTGGCAACTGGAGGGAAGGGGGTAGGACTGGCAGGTTTTGGCAACTCCCCAGAATCAGGGATTAGCAAAAGAGGATTGGGAATGATTTTTTAATTACTGGGCTGGGAGAGTAGACAGGGTGCCTGATTTGGGCTTTTGTCCTTTTGGTTTCGTCTTGTTGAAACGCCTGTGCTTATAACAGTGGTCAACAGGCAGTGAGCCCATGGGACATATGTGAAGATTGTGCTGAGCCCAGAGGCAACCTCAGAAATTACACCATCAGGGAGACACATGTGTTTGGGGTTGATGAAAATAAATTCACTTCTGAATCCCTCACACTGAAATGCAAGCCATCTCGTCTACGTCACTGGTCCAGCAGCCACGGGCACGTGTGACTGTCCCACCGCAAACGTATCTGAGTAGACTGAGGGACGTTGTGAGTGACGGGTGCAAAGACACAGTTCAACAGAACATGATTTCTCCTGGATGTCTGCATGTTGACTAAGTGGGGACATGGTAACATTTTGGATATATTGAGCGGGTAAAAAACTTATTATTAAAATTAATTCACTTGGGTTTGGTGTTTAATTACTCTGTAGAAAATGTAAACTTGCACCTGTGGCTCACATCACATTTCTCCTGGGTGGTGCTGACCCAAAACTGCAGGTCAAGGGTTTGGAAGTGCAGAACTGACCTGAGGAGGGAGTCCCCAGAGAGGGGCAGGCCTGGCTCAGAGAGGGAGGGCTGCCATCGTCTGTGCCTGTCAGAGGCAGAGCCTGCCCTCAGGGCTTCCACTCTGGAAACAGCCAGTGTGGGCAGTGTGGATGGTGTGGGCAGAGTAGGCAGTGGATGGTGTGGATAGTATGGGCAGTGTGGACTGTGTGGGCAGAGTAGGAAGTGTGGACGGTGTAGACAGTATGGGCAGTGTGGACAGGGGTGGGCAGAGTAGGCAGTGTGGACAGGGTCAGCAGAGTAGGCAGTAAGGATGGTGCCACTGGGGGCCACAGAACTCGAAAGAACACAGAACATGGAGTAAAGTGACCTTGCTCCAGACCTGAACCCTCTTCCCTGTGGGCAGGAAAGTCGCACAGCCACAGCTACAGTGTGGATGTGGAGGGGCACAGGCTCCCAGCCTGCACTCTCAGAGGGAAGTTTCAATCTCTACAGTACTCCAGGGAAGAGGGGACGCTGATGATTCCATCCAAGTCTAAGCAGGGAGACAAAATCACTCTGGGAATTGGGTTTCAGATGATTCTGGAGATCAAGGAAGGAAGCAGCCCATCCTAGAGGACCGGCTGGGCCAGCCCAGTGGGGATCCCAGAGGCAGCGGGGACAGATCAGGGCCTGCCCTGCAAATGGGGAGGCAAAGAGGAGCTGAGGCCGTGGGGGGCCCAAGCCCAGGCCTTCCCCACCCACCTGGGCAGCAGACTGTCCACCCAAGAGGACAGCAGAGCCCAGAAAGGATGAGGCTGGCGCGGCCTGTTCTGCCTGCCACTCACTTGCTTCTCCAAGGCCTGACCCTCAGTGACCAAGACCTCATTTAGGAGTGAGGACAGTGCGCCCCGTGTTTGCAGATGTGAAAACACCCAGGCCCACGCGTGCGGCTTCCGCAGCTCATTATCCTCACGCTGTCTCTGCTGAGAAGCAGGTGCAGGTTCTCCTGCCCGTGCTCTCAATCCCCTCTCTATTCTCACCCGCTGTGGCAGCTCTCTCAAAGCGTGTATTTTTAGGCTCTGGGTAGAAAGGGCTGTGGGTTCCTCTGGGAATGACCTGCTGGAAATCAAAAAGGGAAGAGGCCAGGATGTTTCCTAACAACGCGCATGGAGCGGCCTCTGTGGGTCCATTAGCCGTGTTTCCCCTTGATCTCTTTTCTCCACGGTGGAGGCCGTGCTCTCTCCGCCTGATTAAAGGTCTCTCGGCCTCCACTGCGTCCTAGCTCCTGTGATCAGGCCCAGGGCCTCGGCGAGAGGTCCAGCGAGCCCAGCTCTGCCGGCACCGGCAGGATCCTGGCTGCGCAGTCCACTGCCAGCTCCCGGAAGGCACCGTGTGCCAGGGAAGTTTGAACCAGATCCAAGACGTGTGCACCACGCAGCTTGGGGGAATTCAGCAATTAAAAACAGCTAAAACTAAGCAATTTATGACTTACAGATGTCAATTTATGACAGAAATCACTGCATATATTGTACCAGCAGAGTGACATTTATTTGGTAATTAATGATTAAAACAGTAATTTCCCAATGTTATCAGCCACCTGGCGTCTGGTGGCGTTCAGAGATGCCGTGCACTCCCGCTGGGGCTGTGAGGACCCAGAGCCTGCCATCCACAGGCAGTGTGTCCAGCAGGAAGCCCCGTTCCGGGGTGGGACTGCCCCCCACCAGTAGCCAGGTGTCCCCACGGTGAATTAACACAGGCCCCAGGGTTTGTGTTCATTTCTGACTGAAGGATCCCTACCATGTTTGCTGAATGAGCAACTACATAAACAAATCAATTAATGGTTTGATTCCTCAGGAAGCAAAAACCAAAATAAACAGAAAACATGGCTAGATAGAAATACCCAGCAAGATGACAGAGACCTGCCCCACGTCTCTGGGAGGTGAGTGTCCCCTGCTCATCCTCCTCCTCCTCCTGGGACGTGTCCTCCAACTTCCCACAAGTGCACCCCAGTGCAGTCCCCTGCCTGGGTCTGTGCGCCTGTGGCCTCCCAGTGGGGTCTGGCATTTGTGCCTTTTGGGTCCCAGGTACATCTCAGTAAATCAGCCCAGGTGAGCCACAGGCTTTAATCAGCGGCAGCTCCTCACGCTCCTTCACGAAGTCATTAGCTGCAGAAGTGTTTTGCCGCATTTTTCTTGGTTTTCAAAGACCTGGGGTGTCTCACAGGTTTCCAGAGCCGGCAAAATCAGCACAATTACATCAAAACTCTCAAAAGAATGAGCTTTCTTAGAAAATAGCTACTATTTGCTGTCTGCAGACCAAAGGTACAGCGTGGAAGACATTTTCTGTGGCGCTTTGAGGTTTTGACACTTCCAGGAAATTGAGTAAGAACAAAGCAACAAAGAGGTGCTTGAAAATCTGATCAGAGTCTGGGAAAGGAAAACAAATCAGCACAATCGTGGGTGTTTGCAGCCGTGTGTTAGCAGAGACGGGCCCAGTGGTGGCCAAGGGGCAGGAGGATGAGCAGTGACCAGGGTGGGGGAGACAGCCCCAGTCGCCCAGAGCCGCTGGGAGAGGGGACGGTCTCCCTGGTTCTGCCGGGCCTGGGACTCATTGTGCTGGTTTGTTTCTGGGTGAGGGTGTCACCTTTAAGTCCCTCTGACCTCTTGTTAGAGGTGTGGGACTTCTGTGCAAAGAGCTCCCCGACTGTGAGTTCACCAGGACCCACCAGTCTGAGCAAAGTAGTGGGAAATGCCCCTCGGAGCCCACCAGGTGCACAGCCAAGGCTCTGCACCACTTGGGAGGGCTTCATGCCTCTGAGGGCCATGGCCTCTTGTGGTCAGGCCCATGGATCCCACTTGCCTCCTTGGGCCCTTTGGGTCAGCTTTTCATGTCCACATATGGATGAGGAGATGTCTTCTGACTGTACCTACAGGGACGGTGCAGACCCCTGGATGGGAAACCACGTTGAGACTGCTGTCACCTCCAGATACAGCCAGCAAAGCCACACACCCTGTGTCCTTCCCCTGTCTGCCCATGACACCATCAGTGAGCCAGGTCCATAGCCACAGAGAGGGCTGCAAAGTCAGAGTTCTCAGAACACAGGCAAGATCAGCTTTCACAGGGAGGACGGAGGCCTGGCCGGGTGATGCCTCTCGGTACCGTGCTGATGGCAGGCGTGGCCTCACACGGGAAGAACATCGAGCTCAGCCCTGGTGACTCAGGGAGCTGCCACAAGCATTTCCACCACATCCTCTTTCAGCTATACTTTTTATTTCAGAAGCTCCCTTCATCCGTTGAAGAATGAAGTTGGTGACAATTTATCTTTCTTCTGACGTTAGCGTTTCTTTCCCAGTTGAAATCTCTTCAGATGAAGAGTGGAGGGTTTGAGCGGTTCTGAGCCAGTGCAGGCAATAAGGACCACATGGTCCTGGTCCACACTGCCTCCAATTAAGCTCAAGAGGTGTGTGAGAGCTTTAATTGACCTCTTTTAGATACCATGAGCTGTTAAAAATAGGATAGTAAATAATGAGTTTTCTGTCAGCATCTGACGCTGCACGGAGGAGGGGGCTACTTTAAAATGTGTTCTCAGAGTCTGGCCGAAAAAGGCCCTGATGGCTCTGCAGCCCTGCCTGGAGGACGCCTTCCCAGAGCACTTGTCTTCAAGTTCAAACACCCTGAAGTTTCAGGCTCTGCTCAGAGGTGGTCCCACCTGCCACCACAGCCCTCCGCATGCCCAGGCCCTTCTTGGGCGCTGCAGCTGCAGCTTGGTCCCTGGTCCCTCACCTCTGGGAGATGCAGAGAGGCTCCAGGGCCAAGGAATATTTCATGTGGCAGCCAGGCCAAGGCCGTAGCCTCTACTGACCGGAGCTGCAGTTGGGGGATGGGAATCCACGCATGTGCCGCTCAAGGCCCAATCCCTCCAGTTGGGAGGCGGCCAGTCGGCAGAGGGGATGCACCTGGGAGCAGCTGAATTATGTGACAGGGTCCCCTCAAAGGGAAGCAGGTGTCACAGCAGCCGATGAAACATACGTCACTGTCAGGCCCCAGCAGGATAAATGGATGGCCCCAAATCCCACCATCAGCTCCACAGCCGTCTGGGGAAAATGGGAGAGTGGAGTCTGATGTTATAAATCACCATAATTTGTTACAATTTCCAAAGACAAATATGACAGGGTGGAATCACTGCGTGGAGCTGAGGCAGTCATTTGCAGAAGCGGGAGAGTGCCGTGGTCAACCTGAGGAGGAGGCGTATTTTATCTGGGGACAGAGAAGTATCCCCGCGGTAGGCCCAAACTGAGCAGGCTGGCAAGTCAGGCAGCAGCAGTTGACAGAGGTGTCCCCAGTGCCCATTGTCTGCCCCCTGCTGGAGAGGAAAGAGGGTGGGGAGCGTGAACCTGGAGTCCTGGCAAACGGATGCCGGTCCGAGGCCCCACCCTGCCAAGCGGGGCGGAGCCAGGATCCCACCCCTGTGATCCCGCCACTGGAGCTTCCGGTCTCTGCTGCCCAGCTGGCGCCCAGCTCCCTCTGCCGCCCTGTGCTCTCTGGTCCTGCACTTTCTGTCTTTTCCTCCTTGTGTTAGGCAGACAGCCAGGCTCTCCGGCTTTTGGGGGACAAGGGACAAGGGTGCCCTTCCCTGGTGCTGCCTCCAGCAATTGCCCCACATGTGATGAAGGGTGTGGGTGGGCACCCAGTGCTTGTGCTGCCCCACCCTAAGCCCATCTGAGCACCTGGTGCACATGGAGAAGCAGGGCCACCTCCCCAGACAGGGGACACCAACCTAGGTACAATGAGATTGGAAAGTGACCCAGAGGAACCTCAGCTAATTTTTAGGTCATTAGCTTAAATCCACATTGTGGCTCACATCTACTCCGCTTCAGAGAGGGAGCTTGCACACAGGTACAACCAGGACATCTGTTACTCCTCCCGTAACAGCCCACACCTCCCCAAAGCCCAAGGGCCAGAGGGGCCTGGCCAATAAAAGGAACCAGGAGCCGTCTCTGTCTGTCTCCATCCTCTCTCAGAGACAGGCCCCACTGGTCTACAAAAAAAGCTTCATGTAACATTGCTTCCTGCCTGTGGTCACTCTGTCACAACAACCATGCCTCTGATTTTTCTAAGCAAGAAGCCAAAGACAGCTGGCCCCAACACTTGGGTGTACCTGATCATCCTCCCACTGAGAGCACATCAGGTTGGAGAACAGACTGGTAGTGGGACACAAGTCTTAAAACAGATGACGGAAGCCTCAGAACCAACACTGGGAAGGCCCAGTAATCCTCCCACACCGGGCCCACCCCAAGTATGGGGCCAAGTCCACAGTGGAGCCCAGCACTGGTGACAGTCACCACTGAAATCTGCTTTACTTTATGCCAGTTTTTCCTGAAGATTCAAACGCCAGGGCCCTGCTAAGGAATAGCTGTACCGTCCCCTAGAGCCACCAGTGTCCTGAAAGCTGCACCGTCCAGAAAATCCAACCCTCACTTTTTCTGGGCTGTTCAGAGGCAGAGGCAGTAAGGCCGTTAGCCCCAGAGCTGAATGCATCCTCACCCTTATGGAGAGAGCACCCAGATGCCCAGCAAAGGGTCTGGGACTGGTGTCCTGGCGGCCTTGGTAACTGGTCTGGAATGAGCAGACAGGCACCTGAGCACAAATGGCCAGGGCCCCACTTCTAGCCTTTGGACCCTCCCAGCTACACACAGACTCTCTCTCCACCCCAGCTGTCCAGAATATCTCCAGTGCCAACTGGTCCTGGAATATGGGTCTCACCTGCCCAGTTTTCTGGTTGCTCCTGAGCCCTTTGAAATCCGTTCATCCATCAACAACCAACCCAACGAAATAACCTACTAATTAAGAGTATGGGCTTCTAAGCAGGAGCCCTGCCCCCAACCTGGGCCTCCTCTCCCCTGAGTGTGGGTCTTGAGCACCGCAAGCCCCCAGCAATGAGGAGCAGGGTCTGCAGAGGCATCACAGATGGCATCCATCCAGGTGGCATCACAGCTCTCTCCCTGCTGAGCCATTGCTTTACCCTGACCCTAAGCCCTGGCAGCCCAGTAGCCTAACAAACAAAGGGCTGTCCACAAGCCCAGAGTCCATCCTCAGCCTCTCATGTCCCTGAGACCTCCCCTCGTGACCCCTCTCCGAGGAAACCGGCTCCATCTGCAGCTTTCAGGAAGCCATGACTCTGCCCACAGGTACAGTTCCTGGGATGGGGCCCCTGGGCCGCGGACCCTCAAGTGGAGGGAGGCAGTCGCCTGTCCAGGTCTTCAGGGTGCGTGGACCACTTGCTCATCATGAAGACACAAATGATCACTTTTCTCAAGTGCATGTGCCATAGACACCCCTGGCCTTGGCCTTGGCCTTGCGGGGCCAATGACAGTGTACACGGAAGGAGGGAAGACAAGGTCCTTGTCCTCCACAGAACTCGCCAAGGCCAGCGTGGGCCCACATCCCTTACCAGCCTGCTCTGTGAGGCCAGCTGCTGCTCTGGGAGAGCAGATCTGGGAATCCCACCTACATATAAGCCTGGCAGTGCACTACCCCTCTGTGCAGGCACCGAAGACTCAAAACTAAACTGGTCTAAGGCCCCAAACATCTCAGAATGCCCCAAAGAGGCCATGGACCTAGGCCAGGACTCTCAGCACTGCCTGGTCACAGGTCATGCCCTGGTGATTGCACAGTGAAGCCTGCACACATGGGCATCATCAGGGCACACAGGTAATGAGACTGAGTGCCAGGACGCAGCCCTGACCTCCCCGCAGCAGGCGGAGGCCACCCTCTGCCCCACTCCGCCCCCGCACTGAAGTGGTGCCTCATTACAGACCTGCCTGCAGGTCCCCATGGTCTCCTGGGACAGGCCCAAGGTGTGGGCTGCCTCATTATTGAGACTGATGCTCACTGAGGCTGCTGTCTCCGCCCACATATGTGCATTCGGGTTCTGGCTCGATGTCCCCCACCTGTGGGAAATGAGGGCATCCTTGGCAAGGGACTCATGCCATCAACCAGGGGTCGTTTCTTCCTAGCCGAGTCTGCAGGCATCACAGTCAAATAAGCCCTCTGCAACCTCCTGACCTGTCTCAGCGGCCCTGAAAGGGCACGCCAGGTGCTGTCCAGAGAGGTTCTCTAACCACTTTAAGCTGTTTTTAGAGGTGACCCCAGGCCCTATCAGGGAAGGGCATGAGTCTCCATGGCCTTCCTCTGAGAAACAGAAGCAAGGCTCACCTGGGGCACCAGGCTTGGACACTAGAATCTCTCCAGAAACCTCCTGTCCATGCTCAGCAGTGACCCATGCAGAAGCAGACAGTTGTCCTTGGCCTCTGCCTCTAGCCTCTGCACTCAGGTGGTATTAGGGGCTCATGTCTTGGCCACCCCACTCCTGAAGCCCTCCTGAGGGTGGGGTGACTTCAGTGCCCGGGGCTGGTCTTGGGCTTACCCACTCATGTGTTTGCTGGGCGTCAGCTCGACCCTGAGCACTGGAGCAGCTGTTGGCAGGGCTGAGGACACTGGACCATTCCTGCATCCACCCAGGAGCTATGGATGCCTTCAGGGTCTGGAGGCTGTGGGCCGATCAGGCCAGAGGGGTCCCCAGAAGTGTGGCCTTGACATTGCTCCTGGTTCTGAGCCTGGGCAGCAGGGCCTCTCAGACTTTTGTGAGGACACACCCATGAGCAGGGTGGATGGACCAATCTCACCTCTTCCAGGGATAGTTGCTCATGGTCTGCTGGCTGGAGCAAAATTGCTTAAAAGACAGAAATCAATAAGCAATTGGCGAACGTCACACCTGTGCAAAGTCCTGACCACACATACAAAAGGGGGGAAGAGATGACAGGCATCTGCACAGCCCCCACTCCGGCTGGCAACCAGGATTTCCTTAGCTGATTGTCGAAACTGTCTCGTTTAGATGTGATGTGAGGCTGGACTTCATGGGTATGCGGCAGAGTCCCTGGAGTCGCCCCATGAGCAGGGCTGTGGCTCAGAGGCCAGGACTCTGAGGATGTGTCAGCGGGCATTTTCTGGTCGTTCCTGAGGGCAGAGCTGGACACCCATCTGCAGATTGTGCTTGTGGATGTGGCTTGAGGGAAACCACATACATGTGGAAAGATGACAGCTGTCAGCTGTTTGTAGTTTCTGTGCTTGATCTTAGCCAAAAGGCCGAGAGGCAATAGTTTGTAGTTTCTGGATATGTGTGTAGAACCATGGAAGAATGTCCTTGGGTCCCCGGCCCCCATCAGGAACTGGTATCCAAAGCTGACGGGACGAGGGGCCTCCAGAGGGCCTTTTCCAGACACTTAGGGACTCTGCCCAGACTGCCAGTACCAATTCCCACCAGCTCTGGGAACCAGGACCCTCCAGGACAGTGGTTCTCAGCCTTCCTAATGCCGCAACACTTTAATACAGTCCAAAGGGTTAAGAACTGCTGCTCTAGGAGGTGGTGGACCTGCACACGCACCCTGAGTTGTGGTCAGCACCCTGACCGCGGCCCAACCCAAGGGTGCCCAAGCCTATCCCAAGAGCTGGGGGCCAGGCCCAGCCATCACTGATCAGGACAGAGGCAGCCCCAGAAGAAGGGGTCCCCTGCACACTCTGCTCCAGGGCCAAGGTGTGGAACATGTGCCCAGATGGAGGGACATCTCTGCCAGGAACTGGGGCCAGAGCCTCCCTCCCCCCCACAACTGGAGAATTTAAAGTTGCCCCCACTCTTCACCCTGCTGGTTCTTCCTCTGAAGCCCTCGACTATAAAGGCATTCGGTTGCTCACTTGCTAAACATTTCTGCTCTTTATTAACAGTGGGTGATAAAGGGCAGAGAAGCAGATAAGTCCAGCACGGCCAATCCTCGGGGCCCTTCCCGATCTGCAGATGGCACCTTACCCCCACCGACCCCATGGGGTGCGCTTTCCAGTGCTGCACACAGTGTGGCTGCTCACTGTCGGAACCCCGAGGATGCAGCTTCTGGGGTGGGGCCCAGGCCTTCCGACCAGACCACCTGCAGCTGGCTGTCCAGAGGGGCTTAGCAAACCCACTGTCCAAGGTGCTGCAGTCCCTTGTGCATGTAAATGCCATCGACATCCCAGCCTTGACTCCAGAGCGTGTGGAGCCAGGCAGCTGCAGCCAGCTCCACATAAGCAGACTCTAGCTGGGCTGCATACTCAGGGAGGTCGCTGGGGAAAGGAGCCACAGGAACATGCAGGAGGCTCACTCTGGGATCAGTTGTATAAACGGGAGAGGTGGCCAGGAATTTAAAGATTCCAGTGTGGTTTGAGCGAAACAAGAATGAAGGCACATCTGACATCTGGAAACTCTGGTGGACCTCAGGAAACCAGTCGGAACCCACTGCAGAGGTCAGCTTCCCCATCTCACAACAGCTTCACTAAGCAGAGCTCAGAGGTGTTAAGCGGGGCCTCTGCTTACCTCCGGTGGAGTCGAGGGTGACGGGGGCCACCGATGTGGATGGCAAGAGGCCATGTGCACGTCTGTGTTGCCTGCGGCTGCCTCGAAGCAAGACTCCGGCTGTTATTGACGGTGGCGTGATTATGTGCCGCTGACGGCACAGATATATCAGCCTGGCATTTTTCTACTTACTCCAGGAATTTTATAAGGTACAGTTCGATGGCATTCTTGCTTAGTGAATAATTTTAATTTGTGCATCCAGAATGATGGATCTGTGAACGTTATCGACGGCAGAGACCCATCACTCACCCACCCTCCCCACGGTGGCAGGCCCCTCTCCCTGTCATCTGTCTGGCGTTCTCGCCAATACCACTTTAAATATCTCAAGCTGGAAGGCTTTCCTGCTCCTTTGATAAAATGTGTGATCAAACAGACAGAAAGTTATTCTAATATAATACCTTACCCCCATTTTGCTGAGCCAAATAGCATCACACAGTATTTTTACTTTCTAACCATCTTCTGTGGGCATTTTACAACAGAAAGAGCATGCTTCCCACCACTGAAGGGTACCAATTAGTGTTTAGTTTTTGCTGATTACTTTGTTTCATTGACTCCAAATGAAAACCCACAAGATCATCAAAGCACAAAACTGGGCACCACCTGCGTCATCCTTGAAGCAAAACAAGGATCATAATCACAAGCACTGATGGGTGTAGCAGGGATAAGGGTGTCTGTGAGAGGAAAGGGGCCCAGGGCTCTACATGCCAGCAGAAGGGTGTCAGGAGCAAGGACGCTGCGGGCAGGAGAAGTGAGTTTCCACCAGGACACGGCGGCCAGATTGTGTAGTGAGCATGGCTTTGAAAGGAAGTCGGTTGTCGGTGCATATCCTGTGGGATCCCCCATCTGCCGTCCCTTTGGGCACCTGAGTAGGGACATGTCTCTGTCATCTGTGGGCACTTGGTTGCTTGAGAGATGGCTTGAGGCAAAGGCTCCAAACACCCAGGGCAGGGTTTGCTTTGAAAGTCGGTTTGCTTTGAAAGTTGCTTGACTCTTTGTGTACAAAGAGTCATTTTCTGTATTTGCCACAATTATTACCAAAGTACAATGAAATGTCGGGGGTGCCTCTGTGCCAGGACTCACACTGCGCAGGACCTAGCTAGGATGATGCAGCAGCAAGCATGGTCTGTGGCCTGCCGTGCTGCCACTGCCCAGCTCCCCACCCTGTCTGCAGGGGGAGGGCAGTGAGGACCTGCAGGCCGCTGTGCACCTGCTCACCCCGGGCTGCCGCCAGCATGGTCTTGCTCCCTGGAGGCCTGGCAGTGCCCCATGAGCCCACCCCTCCCCCACAGAGCCATGGGCTGTGCAAGGGACCCACACAGGGCACACACAGGATGCCCCTGGACATACCCGGAATGCATGTGGAGCACACAGGACACACACTGGACAGGCAACGGGGCACAGACCCAGCACTCAGTGTGGAAGGCAGAATTGAGATCAAAGTCTGGCTGCTGACACTGCAAACTAAAAAGCCCCCAGATGCCCACAGGATTGCACCGTGGAGGGGCCCACAAAACAAAGCTGACGTTTCAGAACAGTCAAAGGAAGACTTAGGGACAGTTTTAGAGAAAAAGAACTATAGTGACGAGAAATGTTTTTGGATTTCAGATCTACTCCCCCCAGATGTAATTGTGAGATTTTGAAGAAAAGAATTGTGGCAATCTTTCTAATTCTATGCCGTAGTCTTCATCGCAGCTACTTCAAATTTTCAGAGCAATAAATTATGGGAAAACGAATCTGGGTGTAACTTGGCATGTGCCTGTTACAGGTAGAAGCTGAAATTCCTCATTCCCCAAACAGGCACATAGGAAAGAAATTATTTAAGTCAGGTCCCCGAGTCTCTCACAGCTGTTAGCACAGAGAGCATTTTCCAGGGTAGTTTCCTGATGTGAAAGTCAGGATTTATAGAATCTCATTCTATTTGTGAAGTTATTATTATTTTATTACTAAAGCCTGTAACTAAAGCAAGGATGCTTACTTAAGTTGGCAGCTCGCTGTGAAAATGGAAAGGTTAAAAAGGTGTAGCTGTACATATTTGTGGATATAAATTATCTTTAAATCTTGAGGCTCAGACATGGATTTGACTGTCCTGTGTATTCCATTTCAGCCAGACAGCAAGTTCTGGGCTGGAAATATAATTTTGGGCATAGGATTACAGGCCTTCACATAACCCCCCACGTCAATAGCTGGTGATTCCTGAAGCCCACAGCACACGTGTGCAGCTGGGACCCTGGTCCACCACCTCCCACCTGGCCATGCTGCTCTCATAATCAAAGGTGGACAGGAGGAAGCTGTTGGCCCACAGCAAAAACTCAGAAATAGATTCCCTCGAAACCAAACAAAAAAGCAATAGAGAGGGAAAGTGAGAGAGATGAAACTTGCCACTCGGTCCGCTGCTCCGGAGCTGAGGCCCTGAGCTCCATGTATCTCTCCGACTGGTTCTGTCTCTTTGTCTAGCTGAGGAAACTGTCTTGCCGACAGCCCACAGAACTGCCAAGAAGACCAAGATGAAAGCAAGGTGTGCTGGTGGGGGACAGATTACTAAGGAACTCTGAGAATTTGGATTTTATTTTATACCTTTCCTACTGAATTTTAGGCAGGAATAGCTATTGCTTTAGAGTAGTGTTTTTCAACCCTTTTTTATCTCACAGCACCCTTGAACCTGTAGTTAAACTCCTGAGGCACACTTAAATTACGCTGATTTAAAAAAGAGCAAAAAAACACTATGCCTTAGGGCAGTGCCTGTGGCTCAGTGAGTAGGGCACCGGCCCCATATACTGAGGGTGGCGCATTTGAACCTGGCCCTGGCCAAACTGCAACAAAAAAAATACCCAGGCATTGTGGCAGGCACCTGTAGTTCCTGCTGCTCAGGAGGCTGAGGCAGGAGAATTGCCTAAGCCCAAGAGCTGGAGGTTGCTGTGAGCTGTGACACCACAGTACTCTACTCAGGGCGACAAAATGAGACTCTGTCTCTAAAAAAAAAAACCACTGTGCTTTCTGAAATAATAACTTCTTCTGAAAATAACTAATCATCTTTAAAATTTTCTCAGCACTCCTACAATCCTCTCACGCCATGCCATTGTCATGGCATCCCAGGTGAAAATCACTGCCTTAGCGGAACTTATACCTGGTGATTCCACAAGCTTCAAAATACCTATTGGACTTGAGTGCCTAGTAGTCATAAAGCCATGATCTCATTTTGCTCCTTTAAACCAAGTATATTTGTTGTATTACAGGAGTTGGTTACATCTCAGACTCTCCTGCAAAATTGTGTGTATCTGAAAGATCCTGGCAAGGAATTGTCTCATTTATCATCTGTCCGTCTTCCTATCCCCAGGATGTTTTCGGGACTGCAGTGCTGAATAAATGAATGAAATGCTTAATAAAAAATGAATGAATGAATTATTGAATGAAAGAATGGATGTCTGTGAACAAATATAAATCAGATTGATTAGAAAAACAAGGAAGCATTCAATAATGCTGATAATATTCAGGCCATTGGTACAGAGGAGGGCATTCATAGAATATGAACGAGCAGGTGGAGGGTGTAACGAGATTTTAGAGGAAACGAAACCCCAGAGGAAAAATGTTGATTTTATTTCAGTGATAATTGAAGTCATTGGTTGTGTCTGAGACAGGAAGAGTCACTGTAATTTGGGAGATGCAAATGTGAAACAGAGTTACGATTGTCATCCAGAGTGCAGGACATCAGTGTTGGGACCAGAGTGCCACCAGATACAGAGGCTGTGACAGAAACTGCCCTAGCGGGTCTGGGGAAAATCTGAAGTGAATGGGCTCAAGGGTCCAGCCAGGCAGAGAGCTGAGTGAGCCTTCCAGCACCCCTGAGCGTGCTGAATTGTGGATCCAATTTTGCGATAAGGTATTATTGTCACCTTCTACATTAGATATCGTAGCACACAACCATGTATTATCATTGCTAATTAATTTGTTGTCAGGTTAAATAGATTGGTGTGTGATTGCCATCCTGTCTCCCTGCGAAGAAAATTAAAGACGGGAGTTGAGGATGTGTCCTGGGTGATTTTAGATTTGGTTACTTGGGGTTAGTGATGAGCAAGCAGAAGTGTGGGTGGGCATCCTCTCCAACAAGAGGAGCACAGCACAGCAGACGGGACAGGACATGTCTAGACGTTCATTCCCTCACGTCTGCCCAGTTAGTGTGAGGACACACAGAGCTTAAAGGCTTTATAACCAATAACTCCGAGATCCTCACTGTGGTAAGAGTGCCAGGTTGTTAGTGCTGCCCGGAACCAAGCTGCATGAAGGAGGCTCAGGGACAGGCCACAGGTGCATGTGGCACTGCCCTTAGGGGCCTTCCGAGGTGCTTCTGGCACAAGTGCTCTGAGAAGTCACACAGAAACATTCCACGGGGGCCAATGGAAAACAGCATTAAAATGTACTCATTTAACAACTAGCATATGAAAGTCCAGAGGAAGGAGGTAACCGTGCGATTGCTGGGAGGGGAGTGTGGCGGCTACAGCAGTGCTAAGGAGCCCTGTTAGCAGGAGGCTGGCCCCCAGGGCTTGGACACAGAGGGGCCATAACAGGGCAGCTGCCCAAGACTCCCAGAAGAGAAGCGGGTGTGAGCCTGAAAATTCCCGGGAGGCCAACTTTATCCCACCCTTCTCAGCAGACCCTGGTCAGCAGGAAGGGCCTCTGAGACCCCTGTGGGAGGGACCCCACTGCTCCTGGACCTGGACACGCACAGCCAATCCCCCCTTTTATACTCTGTGTCTTGAGCTTTCTCTCTCAGAATCTGTGAAAACACAGATCACCCTTGACCCTTGCCCGCCTGGTTGTAAGAACACAGCCTTCGTGACTCTCAGCTGAGAGGCTGAGAAAGGTGAGGAACCCACGTATTTCAGCCACACCAAGCACGCCCCATAAACAGGGGTCTCGACACTAAGAGCATCGATGATATTCACCATCCATCAAACATCCCCCTTGCTCTGGGCGGTTACACAAGCATCAGAAACTCCTCTGATTTTTCTCAGCGATCATATGGGGTAGACATTTTTAACTAAAAAATATGTGTTAAAAAATACTGAGATTTACAGAGAATTGTTTAAATGCCCTGAATTGTACAGGTGACTAGTAGCTGAGTCAGGACTCACCCAGGGCTGCTGGACGTCAAAGCCTTTTAGTAATTGATACACAGTAGATGCACATACGTTAAGGGGACATCTGATAATTTAACACATTCATATAATTCGTAAAAACCAAATCAGTATAATCGGGACAGCCACCGTCACCGTCAGTGTCTGTCTTTTCTTCATGCCAGGAACTTTTGAATTATTCTCTTCTAGCCTTTTGGGAATGGATTCCTGTAAACCATAGCCACTGCATGGATCTATCAGACACAGGCCTTGACTACCGAGCTGTGTGTTTATTTGTACCCATCAGGCAACCTCTCTTCATCATTCCAGCCACTGATACCCACCATCCTACTCTCTGTCTTCCTGAGATTCCTTTTTAGTTATGTATGAGGGAGGACCTGGGATATTTATCGGACCTATTTTGTTACAGGGATCCTCAAACTTTTTAAACAGGGGGCCAGTTCACTGTCCCTCAGACCATTGGAGGGCTGGACTGCGGGCCCAGGACAAGTCGGCTGCTAAGGAGGACAGGCAGCAGCGGGCCTTAGAAAAACACCCGGCAGGCCGGAGAAATGTCCTAGGGGGGCTGCATGTGGCCTGTGGGTCGTAGTTTAAAGACACCTGGTTTAATATAATGACCTCTAGCTCCATCTGTGTTGCTGCAAATGACAGGATTTCATTCTTTGAATGGCTGAAGAATATCCCGTCATATGTATGGACCACACTGTCCTAACCTGTCCGTCTCTGATGGGAACTAGGTTGGCTCCTTACTCTGACTACTGTGAACAGTGCTGTGCCCAACACCGCAGTGCCGAGGCCTCTTTAACGTATCAATTTCCTTTCCTTTGGGGGCTGCCCCGTAGCAGGATTGCTGGGTCACATGGTAGCACTATTTTGAGTTTCCTGAGTTTCCTCTGTACAGTTTTCCACAGTGGCTGTGCTAATTTACGCTCCCACCGACAGTGCACAGGGCTTGCCCTTTCTCCACATCCCCGCCAATATCTGGGCCGGGGTGGGTGTTGTCTTTTTTGTAAGAGACACTCTAACTTGGTGACATGGATCTCATTGTGGCTTTGATTTGCATTTGCCTCAGTCAGTGTTTCCTGTGTATCTCATAGTACACGTGAACCTACAGTTCAACTTCCCGGGCACACACACCAAAAAAAAAAAAAAGTAAAGAAAAGAATATACTTACTATGCTTTGAACTTCTTTGGAAAATAATTAATGATCTTTAAAATTTTTCATGACACACCAAAGATCCTCCCACGGCACACTGGGTGAAAATCGCTGCTCTGAGGACCAGGGCCACCTTGAGCACTTTCCATATGTCCATTGGCCATTCGTGCGTCTTCTTTCCAGAAACGTCCATTTAGATCTTTTGCCCATTTTTTAACTGGGTTATGTCTTTGCCTCAATGCCTTGCTCTTAACCACTGCATCCTGCCACCACCCTGGGACATTCACAAGCCAATTCGTCTGGGACGGGAGCTGGGCAGTGCCGTGCAGATCATGAGCAGGACTCACAGTGGCTCCTGCACACGTGCTCACTGTGAGCAAGACGGGCTGTCCAGCCGTCCTACCCACCAGCAGACCTTCCCCATCTGTCCAGCACGTGTGACTGTGGATGCCAAGTGCCACTGAGTCGGGGAGCCACAGTGTCTGTTCTGACTGGTCTTGAAGAAGAGCATCAGAATTGAGAATAGTCTATCCCGTGGAGCTGGACCTAGATTATCTCAGTTGTTTCTGAAACGTGTCCTATCCAATTAAGCATTTTGATATAAAAATCATGGTCTTACCTTATTCTCAGAAATGGAAAAGGTCCAAGAATCATCTAAAACTTTTGTATCTCAGAGCCATATCTTAGTAAATATTTACTGTCTAATACCATCATTATGCTGCCCTTCTCTGAGAAACCCAAGTGTCCACCACCCTAAGAACGTGTGAAATGACCGTGGCAGAGCTGTCATCCCACAGGAAGTGACCTATCAAGCAAAAGTGAAAACCAAACAACCTCAGTGCAATTCTTCTTAGTCCAGCTACTTGGCCAAACAATAGACATTCTGAGCAACACAGTTCTTACCATTTCTTAGGAGACTGTCACAAAGCAGATGGTAATTGGTAATGTTCCCCAGATCCATTATTCAGCCCAAATTACTTAGTTATTATCATACATTAGAAAGGAGAGTCTGATTCATTTTTCTTTCTTCCCTAAATTTAGCTTTTTGCCTGTTTATAATGTGCGGCCATGGTAAAAAGAGAGATAATTCAAAAAGATACTAAAAATGGAAGTGAACCTGTCACAGCCACACCACCCAGATATAAGTGTTTTTAAAATTCTGGTTTATGTCCTTCCAGATATAGAGATATATTCTTAGGCACCTGTGAGTATGTCGCACGCAGAGGTGTTACTAAACAGGATTGTACAATGGCCACCCTTCTGTCTGCAGTTGAATTTTTAACCTAACAGAGTATTATATAAAAGTCCCTCAGTAAATGTGTTACCAAGTTAAAGGCTGTCTGTGCTCCTGTGTATGGCTACAAACTAGTTTCCCTTGGGTTGTTTATACCATGCATACCATTTGGTTTCAGGAAACACACAGCACATGGCCCGTGTGAGCCTCAAGACTCCTGCAGAGTCACTGCTAAAGCAAAGTTCTGGGCAGGCAGAGGCGGACACTGGCCCCGGGCAGCACAAACTACCTGACGTTTCCAGCTGATAGCATATATCCTCAGTGGCAAATATTTGAATACTCTCTATTTTTTCGGGCAACCAGAGGGAAAGAAGAGTTACAAATACATGCAAGCTGGAGAGAATTGGGCCAGTGGTTTGGGCACCATGCTATGGCCAGTCCCAAACACTGAACAATATGAGTTTTTCATGGTCTGATAATAATGGAAGGAGCATTTTACCAGAACAAAGACATCAAATGAGCCCAGAAGAAAAGCCGTGAGCCTGTGGAGAGCTCCATGCACACTGTCCAGTCAGCTCTGGACTCTCGGGACAGGGGCACAGGGCTCTCTGCTGGCTCAGTGTGGGCTCCGGGGAGTCCTGGGGACCACAGGCATGCAGGCTGCAGACTCCACCCCAGGGGATTCCCTTGAAGATATCCTGGGGGCCCTTAGGGGAACTTGGGGGCTTCTTGGGGCCACAGACATGCAGACTCTGTCCCTGGGGGCTCCCTCAAGGGTCTCCTGGGGTCTCCTCAGGGCCACAGACCTGCAGACTCCATCCCTGAGGGCTCCCTCAAGGATCTCCTGGGGGCTCCTGAGAACCACAGATGCACAGACTCCACCCCTGGGGGTTCCGTCAAGGACAACCTGGGGTTGTAAGAAGATCTGTCTTGGAGCAAGTGAGGATGGACAGGGATGTGGTGATACCGTCCTCCCTTCACTCACAAGATGTTTAGTGAGCCCCTGCTGGGTGACCGCTCCATCCCTTTCACTGGGGCTGCAGTGACCTCCTCACGGAGCTCATGTCCTGGAAAGATAAGGAACTTCCAGGCTAATGGTGGAACTGGGGCCAAAATCCAGTCTGGGATTCCAGGGGGCACATGCTCTTTCCACTGCTGGTGGTTAAGTGGCTTCACCAGGCACTGGGTCCGCACCCTCCTGGACGCCGCACGCAAGATCCTGACAAAATGCTAACTGTAAACAGAAGCGGACACAGACCCACTGGTGACACAGTGGGAGCAAATCAAGGAAATAAGAAAAATACAGAAGAAATATGAAAACCTAATTCCAATACGTGAAGGGAAGTTTTCCTGCTCCTTCCCAAGATTCAATTGGGAGCCAGCGGGAACTGCTCACTTGGCACGTTGTAGGGATCCACTGATGATACCAGTTTCCACAACCGCTTCCCCAGAGAAAATCACAGAACCCAAGATTTCTTACTCTGCTTGTAGTGAGAATGTAAAGAAGGTTGAGTAAAATCTGCTTTGGGACATTAATTTGCTTAAACCATCTACAGGAGAAAAAAAAAACGAGTTGTAACCACTCCCTGTCTACCTCAGCTTTGAGCAGGCACTGAGACCCCTTTTCCGTAAAGGGAGGCAGGAAGTGAGAGTCACTTCCAGGGGCCACGTTTGAATGACATTACCTCTCACACACTCAGCACGGCCAACTCAAACTTGAGATTTTCTAATGGAATCTCCCCCGGGTAGGCAAAGAGCCCAGGCCAGAATGGCCGGGATCAAGTCTCCTCCCCCAGTGAGTTGGGGATGCTGGTCTGTCCAGCCCCTTCACATGAGCCATGACTCTGTCAGCCCCAATGTGCACGGCTGAGTCACAGATACAGGCGTTTAAAATAAACCACCTGGCAAATCTCCCGTTTGCTATCATTGCCTGAGACCTTAAAACACAAATGCTTCAAGTGAGGCCATTTGCAACCTTTTTTGTATCTGTTTTACAGATTCTTCTGGAGTTTTAACTCCTCTTTCCCCTGTTTCTGTGGCATCGTGCTGGGCAGCATGCACAGGGCCTTTGTGGGAAGCTGCCCATCGGGCGGTATCAGCTCGAAACTCCATTAAAATAAGTGCTCCCCTTCTCAGTCTTATTACGGGGAGAGGCAGGATGACATTATCATGGGAAACTGTGCCAGCCTCATTTTCTCCAGCACAGACAGGTAAACAAGCCACAGCCCTGTGTGAAGTGCAGAGAAGAATGCACTCCGGGGGAGCCTGCATCAGGGAGGGAGGCGTGTGGAGCCGAGGCTATGAGGCAGACTGCAGGTCACAGGAGCACCAGCCAGCCTTGTCTTCGGAGGGAGGAGAGGAGTCCAGTGCAGACGGGGGTCTGTTCATTTGGGCTGTGGGTGAAGGACATACTGGCAGGCATGAGGAAGGCAGGCCGCCCAGCAACCCCATGGAGAGCTCATCCTTCTGTGGACACTGGAGTTGGGGGTTAGTGCAGGACACAAGTGAAGGGGTGGGGCCAGGTGTTCAGGTACCACTGACCCCCCTGTTACCACCCCAGCCCTTCCAGTCCAGCAGAAGGGAAACCTGGGAGAGGCAATGAAGGGCAGGTGGCAGCCCGCACCCAGGAGGGACAGGGAAACAGGAGGTGATCCTCCCTGGAACTGGGCTGTGCTCCCCTGAGCTCTCTCCATGGAGGGCCAGCCCAGGCCACCAGGCCCCTGGGCCACCGTGCCCCGGCCATGTCCAGGCTGGGGCAGCACCCTCCGTGCCCTCTGCTTGCTGCCCAGTGCAGGTCTCAGCCAGACTTCCTTCGGACCCCACTGGGCCAACTCTCAGGCTGCCTCCCGGCTACTGGGCAGCAATCCCCGCCAATTTTCCTCTTTTCTTATACACTGCACTATCACTGCTGTAACAGTGTCTCTGAAAATCCTCCAGCTAAAATTTAATTTGAACTTGGCTGATAGATTTGTTTTTCAGCCATAAAGCAAAGGTTTCCGGTTCTTGTCAGCGATCAGCGCCTGTTCACATCATGACCTTTCCCTGCTTCCTGCTCCTTGCCCCCATTTCTGTTTTCTTTCCCTGCCACGGCCATGACAGCATCTCTGCCTTGAGGAGCAAGATTCTGTGAGTGTTCCTGCCTAGCAGCCCAGAGGGCCCCACTTGTCCCCACCCATCCCCATTCGTCCCCACAACGTGGCCAAACTGCCCAATTTTCTGTGCACCTGGCAAGGTGCAAACCCTGCTTCATGCAGACTGCTCACTCCTGCCACATAAAGCCCATCAAGAGCTTGAACACACTGGGGTTTCATGCTTCTCGACAGCCGTTCTCAAGACCTTCTGACGCAGTAGCCACCAGCCACAGATTTAGTCAAAATTACATAAAATTTAAAATTCAGTTCTTCTCCCTCACTGGTCACATTTCAAGGACTGAAAAGCCCCAGATGGCTGGTGGTGTCCACTCTGGACAGGCCCTCACAGGAACAGATGTACATGTAGCAAACTGCCAGGCAGGTCACAGGTGAAGAAGGCATCTCACTGCAGGATGGAGGTTTACACTTCAATATCACATGGTCACCTGAGGCCTTAAAATCATGTCATAGCTAGCCCTGTCACTGAGTGTGCTCATGGGATAATTTTAGTTACTTTTTGTCATTAATCTGTGAGTTTGGGGTTTCTCTCCACTTGAGATTAAAATAAGTTTCTTAGAACTGCTAAGCTGGCAATTTTATTTTAATATTTATTGTGTATATTCTAGGTATACAACACTGTGCTTTGATACCTGCACAGATTATAAGGTGATTGTGTGTCAGACAGACCAACACATTCCTCGCCTCCCACAGTTACCTCCCGTGTGCATGCGTGTGTGTGCACGTGGCCGGCACACCCAGAATCTGCTCTCTCAGCAAATTCTCAGTAGACAACATGATGAACTGCAGTCCTCACTCTCTGGATTTGCACACACCCCCCCAACAGCGAATGTGCTGGGTTAATTCTAAGACCAGTAGTTTATCAGATCCCATTCTGTCTACTGAGTCTTTGCTGAATGCCTGGCAGGTCCAGGCTGGATGGTGAGCATGCAGAGGGCAGAGTCCTGGCAGGACGAGACCAGCACACCTCTCCTCATTTCAGTGAACCTTGTGAGACCCGTCCAGGCCCCTGTGACCCCAAGATATCCCACGTGGCGTGCCTGGTGTGGCTGGAGCCTTGACTCTGGAGAAAGTGCCTCATCTGGCAATGAGAGCAGACGTGAGAGGGCAAGTGATTTGCTTTTGAATCACACACTTGGGTTTGCAACCCAGCTCTTCTCCATGACTGGCCTGAACTTAACTTCTTTGGAAATAGCCTCTACTCTTTGGACTCCTTATCTATGGGATAAATGTGGTGATACCGACCTCATTCTGTAGAACACCCAGCTTGGTGCCCAGAGTATGGATGGTGTGAACTGTTTTTATGAGTGATCAGTCAGCTCACTGGACATCCCCTCCCCGGGCCCCAGGAGCCCCCTTCTCTCTGACTGTGCTTTCGTGTCCTTTGCGAACTCTTATGCCTTGCCATGTTACACAGCTGCACACTACACATGCGTGCACACAAGAACATGCACACACAAGCACACATATACCAGGTGCACACACGTGTGTACATGCACACACAGCACACATGCATGTGCACACACACAGTCTCCTACAGGAGTGTCCGACCTTTCATTTCTCTGCCACACATTGGAATAAGGGCTATCTGGGGCCACATGTTAAATATACTAACAAAAGCTGATTATCAATTTAAAAAAGTTTCTGATACTTTTTGTGATATCTGACACAACAGATAAGCAAAAAATAGTCCTCAAATAATGCACGCATCCCACGGCCACAGGTTGGGCCCCTCTAATCTAGCTTAGATTCTAGAACATGGGCCACTGGAGGAGAGAGAGTCCTGCTGTTCTGCTCGCTGTAGTATCTCAGGCGTGAGAACAAAGCCTGCTTGCTCAGCAAGCATTTGTTGGGTTAATAAAGCCATTCAGATAAATAATCTGTCTCCTAAGAGTAGACACAACCTCAGCATTTACCAGTATTGTGAGTGCACCTGCCGGGGCCGCCACCCAACCTCGAGGACACAGGGACAAATGAACAAAACAACAGGCACAAGGACAGATCTTAGGGACTGAGAGCTCTTTCCATGATGACACCTGACCTTCACTGGGTTTGTGGCAAAAAATCTCGGTGTTCCCGCACAGACTGAAGACAGAATCCAGAGAAGATGGGACTGTAACAGGGAGGGCAGTGACCCAGGGTTGGTGATAATTACAGCAGAATCGGGAGGGGCTGAGGCTGTGCTCAGTTCTATCCGCCGTCTTCTATCCCTCGTTTGAAAGGTTTGTGAATGTGAAATTTAACAGAGGAACTGCTCCCACAGTTAAAGATGTCTTTTGAATTAGAGTTTTGGTTTGGGAAAATAAACATTCAGCAATAAGGGTCCTCAGTGGTTGAAAACAGTAGTTAGAAACAGCCTCTGCAAATGGGATTTTAAGGTGGTGGAAGCTCAGAAACGTGGCAGGCGTTAAAGCACAGTTTTTTAAAGCCCCGGCCTGACATCAGGAAAGAATCAAACAGCCAGACCTGCAGTTTTGCGCTGCAGAAGGGCTGTGCTGATGCCCCTTTAAGATCTCTGGCCGGGACTCTCATTTCAATCCCTCTCCCATTCCACAGCTGTTACAATGTTTTCCAAAAAGGCTCTGGAGCTTAATTTGGATTTGAGCACTTTGGAGCCCACACAGACCTAATGAGAAACTGCACATCAGCAGTCTGGTGCCACTTACACATCCTTTTCTCAAACAAACAATCTAATACCTCTCTGTGAGTCAATGAATTTATTAAAGACAAATAGTGAGTCCTATCTGCAAATCCTACAGAATCCAGCATTTTGACTAAATGACATTTAGCCAAGTTGTAACTCTAATGGCAAAGAAAACAGTAGCAGCTCAGGACTTAAACCCCTGTCCCCGGGCGAATATCATTTCCAATATCCTGAACAAATTCTTTGAAGGGTTTGTGCCTGGCAAACCCCAGAGGGCTTCTTCAGAATTAGTTAATAGTGAGAAAGCATCGGGCTAAATTTATTGGTGCTAGTCCCCCATGATTGCATAAAAAATAAAATTAAAAAGAAGTCTCTAAAGAATAGTTTATCAAGCTTGGTAATGGTATCATCTCTGACAGCGAGGTCATAAAAGCATATTAGTGACCCCCCGATGGAACGTGTTTACTTGTGAAGTCGAAGAGATTGATCATTTCACCCAGGGGGTGGCATTTTAGTTCGGCGCGCTGTTGCTGTTAGTCTGAAAAACTCACTAATCATCTCATGCCCAGTGCACAATAAAGGCGTGAAACAAGGCACAATTATCAGGGTCTTTATAGACCTACTGGCTCCTGGGACGCTGCAAAGGACGGTCTATTTATGGACTGCTCTTGTAGAAAAGCCGGGAGCGTGCCGCGGCCCTCCCCAGCTTCGCGGTGGGCACAGGTGCAGCGGGCAGCGGGCCTTACCCGAGGCCTGCGGAGAATGAATGACCCTCAGCCAAGCGTGGGTTTGGGGTTGGGCTTTCAGGAACTCTCAGAGTTCTGATGTTTATTAAAATCAAGATTGATTCACTAGAGGCTGACGGAATAAGCGTGACTTCTTCAGAAACCAGCATCAGAGCGGTTCGCGCCTGGTTTCCAGGAGGGAGGCCGTCTCATTCTTCTCACTGTTGGGTGAGGAAACGGGTTTAAAGCCACAGAGGCCTTGCTCCAGCGGACTGCAGACCTGTCTGGGCGCGTGTCCTCGCCGCAGCGACAGGGCGCCAGCGTTCCCGGAGGTCTGGGGCCTTGCAGGGACGGGAAGGCGTCCACGGCCTCTGCAGCCCCTGCCCCCAACCCAGGGCCTCTGACTTGGTTGCGCTGATGGAGAACCGACCGCGTGTGGCCGTGGATAATTGACAGCTGACGCAGGACCTCACCTGACCTTCTTGACGAACACAAGACTGGGGTATCTATACTTACCCATGCGGTTTAGGAAGGCAAGGCTTAGAGACATTGAACTGCTTCCAAGGTCACGCAGTCAGACTGTCCTGGTGGCCGGGCAGGACATGCCTAACGTTACAACAATTCCAACCACGACCCTGCCAAGATTGGGCGCGCACGGCTGGGTGGTGGCTGGAGTCTCCCACCCCCGCAGAGCGCAAGGCGAGGCAGGGAGGGAGCATCCGCGCCCGCCCCCCCCCCCCCGGGCGGGGGAGAGGTGGGTGTGTGTCCCGGGGGGTTCGTGTTGTCGACCTAGGG
>CAUYTI010136589.1:0-29824 GCA_963575145.1 Galago senegalensis
TCTTTCTTTCTTTCTTTCTTTCTTTCTTTCTTTCTTTCTTTCTTTCTTTCTTTCCTTCTTTCCTTCTTTCCTTCTTTCCTTCTTTCTTTCTTTCTTTCTTTCTTTCTTTCTTTCTTTCTTTCTTTCTTTCTTTCTTTTTTCCTTCCTTCCTTCCTCTTTCTTTCTTTCTTTCTTTCTTTCTTTCTTTCTTTCTTTCTTTCTTTCTTTCTTTTTTCCTTCCTTCCTTCCTCTTTCTTTCTTTCTTTCTTTCTTTCTTTCTTTCTTTTTTCCTTCCTTCCTTCCTCCCTCTCTCTTTCTTTCTTTCTTTCTTTCTTTCTTTCTTTCTTTCTTTCTTTCTTTCTTTCTTTCTGTCTCTCTCTCTCTCTCTCTCTCTCTCTCCCCCCTCTCTCTCTCTCTCTCTCATTATGTCACCCTTGGCAGAGTTCTGTGGCATGACAGCTCACAGCAACCTCAATTTTGGGGGGTGTCGGAGCTTAAGTGATTCTCTTGCCTCAGCCTCCCAAGTAGCTGGGGCTACAGGCACCCGCCACAATGCCCAGCTGTCTTTCCCTTTTCCTTATAAGCAGATACAATTTTTAAAATTCTGTTGGCATTCTATATATTAATGAATAATTTCCTCCATCAGACAAAATCTGTGACCACAAATATTTTCAAATTAAGCCAATCTTTTCTTTGACCTTGCCATGAGTCTGCTGTCAGGCACCATCTTTAAGGCTTTTATAAGCCTCTTATATAGCAGAGGAAGAGGATGTTTAAAGAAACTGTTATGATCCTTAGCGGGGCATTTTTGTGTTTGAAAGGTTCTGTGAAGAACTACTTCTGATCTCTCTGAGGTCTGAACAATGAGCTTGACAGTACAACTGATCTTCTCCCTTAATCCAGACTGCGATTTAAATATAATCTACAAACCACAGAGATTAGGAGTGAGAAACGGATTTATTTTCAAACTAAGAAAGTTCTGAATCCTTTACAATTAAGAGTTGATGTTTAGCTCCTCCCTCTCCATTCACAGCTCACCACAGACAGGGAGAAGAATCCAGGTGACACTTTTCACATTCTGCCCTCAGCTCGACCGTCAGTTTCACTGGTGTTTTTTCCATCCCTTCTCTGTTCCCACATGGAATAGCGTTGTCAACATTCTCACCTATGGCCAAACATCTTCCAATCATATCTTTTTCCTGTCCTTTGAGCTATCAGAGACAGCTCCCTCAGCTCTAGGCTTCTGGTAGCACTTGTGGAGAGCCTTTCTGACTCTATTTCATGACCTTTCCCAGAGTCAATGCTGCATGTTTAAAGGTCTTTATGCAACGCTTCACTTCCAAATGCCAGAAGTTGTCTTAGTTATTTGCCACTGTATTAAGAGAGAAGACTATCCCCAAAGCTAAAGAGTTAAAACAACAAAAATTTCCTTTGCTCATAATTCTGCATCTGGATAGGGCGTGTGTAGGATAGCCTGTCTCTGTTGTATCTGACTCATTTATATGACAAGCAAATTAGTATTAGCTGTTGTATGGGAACTTTGCGGAGGCTGGGGGCCAGATCCTCTGCACAGGGTCCTCTCCACAGGCAACATGAGCTCAATCAGTCACAGTGACTGGGTTCAAAAGCAAGTATCAGCCAGGCACAGTGGCTCATACCTATAATACTCAAACTCTGGAAGGCCAAGGTGGGAGGACCATTTGTGCCTAGGAGTTCAATTTCAAGGGTGCCAGAGCTTTGATTGCACTTTAAACTCTTGCCTGAGAGGCAAGGAAAAATCCTGTCTCCAGAAAAAATAAAAAGGCAAGCAAGTGTCCCAAGAGAATCAGATGTGGTTGTTTTGTGATTTTCGTAACTGTATGTACAGTGTCACTTCCACTGGAATCATAGGGCCAGGCATATTTACAAGGGAACATAGACTCCCACCTTTCAGTGGCAGAAATACCAAGTTACATTACAAAATGGAAGTGTAAAAGGGCAGATTTAGTTGCTGCCTTCTTTGGAAAATAGAATAAAATTTGATCAAATGAAAAGACATTGAATGACTTTGAACAAGATTAGGGATGTGGTCTGATTTCTATTGCAAAAGATCGCTCAGCTTGCCAACGTGTGTGATAGATTAATGTATTGGCAAGATTGAAAATGAGGAGGCCCGTTAGAGAGTGTATGTCCACAGTTTGGGAGAGAGATAATGGCAGTGTGCACAGAGAGAAGAAGCAAAAATAAAGACAAGATTGGGGATATGTGTAAAGGCATGATCAATGGAAATAGATCAGACACTGTCAATAACAGAAAGAGAGAGATCAAAAATTATGTAAAAATAACTAAGATCTCTGGACCTTCTAGAAACTAGGGTGCCCTGAGTTCCTACCTGGGAAGAAGGGAGAATAAGAGTGGGCATTCCACCTTCCTACGGCCCCACCCTCTACCTTGTCCAAGCAACTACTACATCTGGGGGAAGGAGGGAATGCCTTGCCAGTCTGGGAATCCCCTAGCCCAGACATAATAAGATGTGGAAAGTAACCCAGAATAACTTGTAACTGAGGCTAATTATCTTGTCAGTAGCTCATGTACACATACACACACACACATTGTGGTTCAACACCCCCACATGGGCTTTCAGAGAGGTTACTTGCAAATGCAACTTGGCAAACACCTGTTAATCATTTGGTAACATCTTCCACCTCTCAGCCCTCCCCAGACCAGGCCAATAAAAGGAAACAACCTAAGAATTACCAGAGAGGGAGTCAGTGTCTCTCTCTACTTTGAGAGACAAATCCCTTTTGTTCCATAATAACAAGTTGCTCACAGGAAATTGCTTTTTGCCAGTGGCCACTCCATCACACTGGGCCTACATGTGATTTTTCTAAGCAAGGAGCCAAAAACCCAGGACAGCATTCCACTGAGAGGCTGCACCTGACCCTCTGGTGTGTCTGTTCATTCTTCAGACAAGAGCAGGCCAAGATCCAAGTAGAGCCTTCCACCTGACGATTATTTCTACACTGTGCACTTGAGAAATCTGTGCATTGTCATTCTTCTACTCACTGAGGTAGCGATGAGGGGAAGAAGCAATTTTTTATGTTCTGTTCTATAGGGGAAAGAGATCAAGACCTTGGTGTTGTGTATTTTGAGTTCCTTAGTGAATACCTGGACTTGTTACCTATCAGTGTAGGGCTCCCAAGTTCTGTGTGCCCATGAGGGAGAGCCAGGTGGAAGCGTATCACCTCTTTCATTTACTGTCACATGGCATGCCTTAAATTCACCACATTTTATTAGTCAGTATAATTTCAAAAGTTGAAATTACAAACAGAGATTGAGGGGAGGAGGCACAACGCAGTCTCTCGATGGAGGAAATATAACCCCCCACCTCTCAATCTTACTTTGCTGAAAGAAGATGTTGGATATATTGGTGCAGCCATCTTTGGAAAATATAATTTTCCACAGTGATTAGAGAAGTCAAATAAGATCAGCAGTGTTGGATTCCAAGAAGATGTCCAGTAAACAGAGCCAGGAAAATAAGCACCAGCACCGGGTGTGCTGACTGTTAGAAGTCACTCGTCAGCTCAGCCCAAACAACGCAAACTGATGGAAGTCAGTTTGGGAGGAGTAAAAAGGGTGCTAAGAGGAATATAAGAATATTGACTACAGATGACCTTTTGAGATTTATTTTTTTCCAGCGAAGGGAGCTAAGAAGCTGGAAATACACGTAAGTTCAAGGAATATTGTTTTTAAGGCTAGGAATATTTGCATGTTCATGGAAATCATTCAGAAAAGAGGTAATGAAGGTGAAAACTTTTTTTAAAGTGGTGGTCACCATGTCTTTGAGAAAAAAAGCAAGCCAGACATTCAGAGAACTGTAGAGTTGAAAAATTGAACTTTTATGGGAGAGTGGAATGTACTTAGGGCCTCCGGAGGGAAGGGAGAGGGTGTGAGTAAATCTGCACTGTTCAAGGAAAACAAAATTATGGCTTTGTGCCCACAGTGGAAGAAAACCTGGATCAAGAAATTAACCACATTATTTTTGATTCATATATTTTTAAGTTTGAAATGAAGTTAGCAGCCATCCCAGGGAAGATCCCCAATTTTTTTCTCCATTTTAATCATATCACCCTCTCTAATGAGCTGAAACAAAACTCTGCTCTTTTCTATTTTAACTCATCTTCAGCTGGCTAACTCTTTAGTTCCTACTTTTTTAAAAAAAAAAGGTTAACTGAAAGGATACTAAGTAGGAGTCAGCCAAATTAGATTTTTTTATTTGGTGCGCTATTGATTTAGTTAGTATTGACAATTCAATTTTCTTCCTCTTCAGTTTCTTCATCTTTTAGAAAGGAATTATTGTACCACACAAGGAGGATAAAAAAAGTACCTTGCATTTATATAACAATATAAAAATTTAACAACGTTTTAGATGCATCCCTTTTGCTCTGAATTATTAAGCTCCAAAAGAAGATGTAAGTTTAAGATGATACTAAATTCATATTCTTGATACTTTATATTTTCAGCTCATATGCAATATACTCTTTACAACAGTAATTTATAGCTCATCTTGTGCTTTATGTGTGAATATTTAATTTCCACCATTAGGTTGCAAATCTCATCAAATTAGAAAAGCTTGCCTCTTATTTTTCTCTTTTTCCTCCATGATGGCCCTGGAAGCCCATCGTATAAACATTACATGTGTGATGGTCCTGAAGACAGTATATTGACATACGGAGTGTTCTTTTTTATAAAGATGATGCTGTCACCAGTACTTTTTTAAAGGTGTTTTAAATCTATGAAGTCAATTTTATGCTGGCAACATGTGATAGGTGCTATTTCTGCACAGATTAAAACTGAGTCACAAAAAGGTTAACTAAGGTCAGACAGCTGGTAATAGTGGATACAAAGACCAGGATCTCAGCCACTAATCTGAACTGCCTCTCTGAAAATTATGAAGTTATTGATGATGGTGGTTAAGAAATGATGCTGGGGCACAGAGAGAGGAAAGGCCAGGTGAGGACGCTGAAAAGGTGGCCGAGAAGGAAAAAGGCTGAGAACAAACCAAGCCTCGGACCTCCGGCCTCCAGAACGCGAAGCTTCTGGACAATCAGCCGGCTGCAGTGAGGAGCAGAACATGAAGGAGCAGGATGCAGGCCGAGCTGCCTGGCAGGGCGTGAGTCACTAAGGGACAATGAACGCATGAAGAGACGCTCTGCATCTCTCATCAGGAAAACACGGACCCAAGCCACAGTGAGCCATCCCCTAACTCCTGTGAGAAGGGCTTCATCAGGAAGCCCCCAGACAACAGGAAATGTGCAGAGAGAGGAACGCGCACACACGGCTGGGGTGACTGCAAGCAGGTGCGGCCTCCATGGAAAGCACAGGCCGTCCCCAGGTTATACCTGAGATCGGTTCTGTAGGTTTGGTCTGAGGTTGAATTTCATGTACGCAGGGTCACATACATTTACCTATCACCCAATGACAGCCTCTGTCTCTAAGTGTGAGCTCTACACCATTTGAACATTTTTAACTCGGGACTTACTGTAATAGCCTCCGTCTGTAGGTGTGAGTTACGCGTAACTCAGATGTTTATAACTTGGGGACTGCCTGTGGTATGGAGACACCTCAAAGAACTAAAAGAATACCTACCATTTGATCCAGCCATCTCCCTATTGGGTGTATATCTAAAAGCAAAAGTCATTTTATGAAGAAGACATAGACACTCAAATGTTTATTGCAGCGTGTGTCACAATCACAAAGATACAGAAACAACCTAGGTGTCCACAAACCCGCGTGGAATAATGAACTCTGGAATGTATACACATGGGGTACTGCTTACACATAAAAAGGGGGGACTAATACTTTTTCTTACAGTCTGGATGGAACTGGAGGCCATCCTACTAAGTGAAGTATCACAAAAATGAAAAAACAAACGCCACATTTGCTCACTTTTATATTGGAACTAAAAGATCAATATGCATGTGTACATGTGGTAGGTAAAACTGAATGGAAGCCAAGCAGGTGGCAGGGACCTGATGAGTAAATGCACACCTAATGGGTATCTGGAGGATGGACACAATTATAACCTTGACTCAAACTGTATAAAATTAATGCATGTGACCAAAACATATGTAGCCCTGTAACATTGCAAAATAAAAAAAAAAAAAAAATTAAAGATGCACAAGAAAAAGAAAATGATATTGGGAATTGTGTAGCTCACAGTTAATTTAAAAACTGAGGTTTAATTCTTAGACTAAAATACTTATGTGCAGGTAAAAAGAGAGTTAAGCCTTGGAAATCAGCTTGCCAAAGGGCCAGTAACTTCAAAACACAGGGGGAGGGGCAGGGAGAGAAACTAAGAAGCCAGTTTTCTGAAGTGAGGGTATGAAATACAATCTGTTTTATGCTATTAATGAGGTAAGACTAATAAGACATTCGATTATTGGGCAGCTCCTGTGGCTCAAAGGAGTAGGGCACCAACCCCATATGCTGGAGGTGGCAGGTTCAAACCTGGCCCCAGCCAAAAACTGCAAAAAAACCCCAAAAAGACAAACAAAAATTGGTTGTTAAATAAAATCAACTTCTTTGATAGTGAATCCATGTATTTACTCAAATTATTTTCAAATACGAAAATAAATTTAATCCCTATTTCTATCAAAACCCAAAGTTAACGTTAAGTAGTGGAGAAAAACATAAACTACATTAGTCAGAACTTTTCAGAGACCAGAACCAACAGGAGACCTCTGTATCTACTACTGCATCTGTGGGTAGATACACGTAGACAGACAGGTAGGCAGAATAGATGCTTCATTAGGAACTGGCACAAGAAAGTACGGAGGCTGAGAAGTCCCAAGATCAAACTTCTGCTGTTGTGCCTAAAATTGTGAGCCATGAAGGAAGAAGAACACTGAAGATAAATTTAAAAGTGAACAGTCCTTCATTTAGATGGATCAACCGGCTGCCCTGAGTCTGCAAGACTGTAGCGGACAGTGGCGAGCCTTAGTGGTCAGAGACCGCAGCAGAAAGCGGCCAAGCTTTAGCGGTCGGGGGTTTTAAAGGGGTTAGAGGTGCAAGGGGGGGGTGAATTCAGGCCCTCGGGACTTTGTAGGTGTCCAGCAAGCTGAGCAAGCCTATTTATAGAAGCGGAACGTGGTGGTTACTGTGGGCAAGCAAAACCTGCTTCAGGTGCTCAGTGGAAATTTCCACTGAGTGTCTAACCCAGGGGGAGGGCAGGGGGGCTGCCCTAAGATGGAGTCACTGTGGTCCTAGTTTCTAGTAACTTTAGCCTCACACTGCCCGTAAATCCATGAGTGGGATAATAAACTGGTGGCAAACTGCAGACGCAGAAGAGCTGGAGTATAGTTCCATTCTGAGCCTGAGAGTATAACGGTTTAATGTTTTAATCTTAGAAACAGCAGCCTCTGGACCAGGGGTGGTGTTTCTGGGGCCTTCTTTGTCCTTCAGGGTGGCCTTTGACCGAATCCAAATTTTATAGAGCAAATCCTTTTGTTGTTATTCATATGTTTTGTTCACCTTTTATATTTATATTTTATTTTTAAAATGAACATACTTGAAATACCAAATAATAAATTTCAATGACATAATCCTCCCAGACTGACCAGCAAACTTAGAACTTTAGTAACTGATAAGAGCTAAAATGACGGCTACTACACCCATGATTTCCCTGGCTGACGGGCCCCACCTCCACACAAGGCTGGCTGGTGAGAGTTTAGGGGTTTGAGTATGCCCATCTGTCAACTGCTGACACTGGCCCACTGTATGTTGTTTCCAGTGGGGTGTGTGGCGAGTTGCACAGTCCAACATCATTTTTTAATTCTGTCTGCTTAACAGCCCATCACGTCAAAGAAGACCAAGAGAACACAGAAGGAGGAAAACAGATTTTTTAATGAGGATTGGGAATTGCAACATTATCTTGTTTCTGCTAAAGATAAAATGATTTGCTTGCTTTGTGATACTACGGTGGCAACATGAAAGAAATTCGAAGCTCATTATCATCCTAACACTCATAAGGAATACAAATATTTTAACTTAGAGAGGCACAACTCACAAATTAAAACGTGGAAAGTAAAAGCAAAGATAATTCTTTCAAGCAGCAAGAAGCCCTGGAAATAATGCCATGACAGTAACTTAAAAAGTGGTTTATATACTGGGGGAACAAAGGGAAGCCATTCATTGCTGCAGAAATCAGCACAGAATGCATTGCTGAAGCTGCCAGATGCTCAGACTCCAGTGGTTTTTCAATGTACAACAACTATCTTTTTCAAGAAGAACTGTAACTGATTGGCAGCAAGAATTAGCCTTCAACTTAAAGGAACAACTTCACACAACACTTCAAAGGGAAATATATATTTTTCAATGACTTTGGATGAACCGAATGATACTATTGACTTGGTGCATCATTTGGTTCTGACAAAACATGTTCTTTGCCTCAAAGAGTTACTTGCTTTGGCATTCTTTCAAAGAGAACACAGGGAATAAACATCTTCCACAGCTTTCAAGGTAGGTGTTATGCAGCTAGACTATATCTGGTAAATTCAGTGAGTGCATGTCCAGAGCATGCACCTTCCAAGACAGGAAAACATTAAGGGTTTGCATAGGTTAAAAAAAAAAAAAAAAAAAAAAAAGGATTGACAGATCTGGGAGCCATGAAGGAAACAGCCGGGATGCAGACTTAGAGTACAAGGTGCAAGAGGTGAGGCTCACCAGAGGCACAGGAGAGCCTCGGACAACCTTTGCAGTGGCTATTTACTAAGGGGATACACAACAGGTGTGAAGAGTGCTAAGTAATGATGTGCAGGGGCTACGTGCTTAAGGACCACAAAAAAGGAAATTACCTGCTCTTTCTCCACAACTCCCACAATGAAATGTTTAAGGTTTAACACCTGCTGACTATCCAATGATTGGTCTTATCTCATTCTGGAACACTGAGTTACGTGGGGGTTTGCCTGCAAGTTACAAGATATCTCTAGGCTTGCCAGGTGACAGTATTGCTCTCAATGTTTCCTTTGATGGGTTAAGAATCAGTGGCTGTACTTGCAAGCACGATGTTCCTGCACAGACAGATCCAGGTGCCCTGTTTCTTTCCATTGTATCTTGCATCAGCAAACTCTCTGTGCTAAAGGTACTATTTTAAGTGGTATTTTGCAACAAAGTTAAGTATCGTTAACTACATCTGTGCAGCTGCAACAGGGAGCAGGGCACTATCGGTTTGGTACCTGCTAAAGTGAAGAATGAGGTATTCAGCAAGGATGTTCTGTATCATTCTAAATTGTGTTGGCTGTCTATTGCAAGGACAGGCGTTAGCCAAAATTTTATCTCTGTGAGAAACGATAGCTAAATTTTATGAAGAACAGAATCTGCAATGTGAATTCCTGAAAGATTTCCACAGGAATGCAGCATTTCTGTGATATATCATGGTGCATCCAAATGACTTAAGTGTTTCTGTGCAAGGTTAAACTAATTCTATATATGAAAGGTGCCCCCCAAATCCAATAATTTTTAAAAAGCCATCTTTTAAAAAGATATTTCCTTTTCTAAGGGAAATGTCAAATGAACATTTTCCCCAGTTAGCAAAGGTTGTTGATGAGCAGGAGGAGAAACCTTTGAAGAAAACATGGCTGTTACTGACCAATTAATTGGAGAGTATGGTGGAAGGTTCACTGACGCTGAGAGCCACGGCATCACAGTCAAGTTAGCATTTCAGCTGCACCTAGTTGATATCACCAAGGCACCTAAGGAACTACAGACGGAATTGATTGATCTCTCAGGAGCTGACATTTATAGTCATTGTTTGATGCCCAGAAAGATCCAATTGGATATGGAAACATGTAGTAAAATACCCCCGTTTGGCGACACACCTGAGAAACACTTCCGTGCTTTTCAGCCTCTTACTGCTGCAAATTTACATCCACCCACCTGACCTGGACCAGGACGCCCTTAATGTCACAGGTGCCTGATACCCATTGAGAGAATTCACTGAAACTGCAGATCTCCACTCTGCAACCAAACATTCAAATTCTTTCCAACAAAAATCAGACACAGACAAGTCATGAAAAGGTCAATTAACTTTAAAATCAACAAATGTATTTTCAGTTTTTGAAATTAAGACACAGTAGTTAGATTTTTTCATAAAATAATACATATTTTAAGTCTATCAAATTGAAGTTTCCTGAATGCGGCCTTATTTGATTATCAGTAAATTAATACGGCCTTCCAGCATGAAAAGTTTCCCCATCCCCACTCTAAACCCAAGGAGAATTAATGTTTCATTATGCCTTGCATGTCCAGACCAATGTCCCTAAGATCACATGGTGATACGTGGCTGGGTTCATCTCCAGATTCTCTATTCTATGCCATAGATCTATATCTGTATTTTTTGAGCCAGTACCTGCTGTTTTGATAACTACAGATTTGCAGTATAACCTGAATTCTGGTTAGGTGATGCCAAAAGCACGTGCTGAGGAGAGAATCTCTACTTAATAAATGATGCTGGGAGAACGGTTAGCCACATGCAGAAGACTGAAACTGGACCTGCACCGCTCACCACTGGCAAAAATTGGCTCTTGCTGGATAAAGAATTTACCCACATCACAAAGACCCAAATCTGCAGAAGCTGCTGTGGACGTGAAGAGAAGGGAACGCTTGTGCCGTGCTGGCCGGACTGCAAAATGATGCAACCTTAACAGATAGAAGTATGGAGAACTTGTTAAAAGTTGGCTTTCCATTTGATCCCCCAATGCCATTACTAGGTGTAGACAAAGGAACAAAAATCATTTTGCCACAAAGACATTTGTTTATTGCAGCTCAGTTCAGAATTGCCAAGTTGTAGAAACAACCATCTGACTTCCCATCAGTGCGTGAATGGATTAACAAAGTGTGGTACATATACACCATACAGTTCAGCCAGAAGGAAAGACAGATACTTTGTGTCTTTTGTGTTTACCTGGATGGAGCTGAAATACATTCTTCTTAGTAATGTATCTCAATAATGAAAAAAAAAAATCCAATGTACTCAATACTAATATGAAACTGATATATAGAAAACCACATGCCTAGACAAATGATGAAATATAAATACAGTCTAGCAAGGGGGAGGAGGGGAAAGGAGGGAGAGGGGATGGAGGACAGAGGGCAGTTGGTGGGATCTTACCTAACGTGCACAGTGGGAGGGGTTCAGTATGCTCCCTGGGTGAAGGCTCAAGTACAACTTGAACATTATCTTATAATTGAAAACAATGTAACCTAAACATTTGTACCCTCACATTAATCTCAAATTTTAAAAAGAATAATTTTTCTAGAATAAGTATTCAAAAAAAAAAAAAAGAAGAAGAAGAAGAACAATGTTCTTCAGCTAAAGCAATCAAGCAGGAGGAGTTTCCTCCTTTCAGCCTTTTTGTTCTACTCAGATCTTCAGGTGACTACAGGAGGCCCCCCAATATTAGGAAGGCAACCTGTATTACTCAGTAGCCCCACTCAGATGTTAACCTCATTCAGAAATACCCTCGCAGATGTACCCAGGATAATGTTTGGCTAAATGTGTGGGAAGTTGATGGCCCTGTCAAGTAGACCCATGAAACTAACCATCCCAATAATATGATGGTTTTATTAAAAATTAGAGACAGGCAGGCTGTCTGTCACTGATTATTCTACAAATTTAAGACAAATACATGTGCATTTACTAATTTATTGAGGTAAAGTTTGCATATAGTTAAACGTATAGATATTAAGTATACAACTCAGTGTATACACATGTGAAACCACTGTCCTAATAAAGATAAATAGTGATTTCCATCGTTCTGGATAGCTCGGGCCCTTTCCAGCCAGTATCCGCACTCCAGGTACCCATAGCTGTATTCTCTCACATCCATCACCACAGGTATGTTTTGCCTGGTCTTGAACTTCATGTAATGGTTCTGGGCCATGTGTACTTTATTGAGTGGCTTCTTCCAGTCAATATAATGTTTCTGAGACTCTTCCAATTTATAATATGTATTAATAGTCATATTTTATTATTGAATATTAATCCAACATAAAGATCTGTGACATTTTATTTACCTATCACTTGATGGACATTTACTTTTTTTTTTTGAGACGGAGCCTCAAGCTATCCCCCTGGGTAGAGTGCCATGGCATCACGCTCACAGCAACCTCCAACTCCTGGGCTCAAGCGAGTCTCCTGCCTGAGCCTCCTCTCCTGCCTCTGCCTCCCAAGTAGCTGGGACTACAGGCATCCGCCACAATGCCTGGCCATTTTTTGGTTGCAGCCATCATTGTTGTTTGGTGGGCCTGGGCTGGGGATTTGAACCCGCCACCTTTGGTGTATGTGGCTGGCACCTTAGCCGCTTGAGCCACAGGCGCTGAGCCATGATGGACATTTGTTTAGTCTGTCGTCTTTGGGAGGCCATTTCGAGAAAAAACTTCTGTGAACTTTTTTGTACACGGCATCTTGTCCACAAGTGTTTACATTTTTCTTTGGTAAGTTAGTAGGAGTAAGATTTCTAGGTCAGAGTCTGCAGTACAGATATTTTCAGTCTAGAAAGAACTCCAAATAGCATAGTAGTCCATCCATTTAAACATCCACCAATACCATTGGAGTTTTCTGGGTATTCTATGTATTCTACAGAGGACGTCAACATTTTTAAAGTTATCCATTTGACTAAGGGTGAAACAATATCTCATTACAGTTAAATCATCACTTTCTCAATAAACCAAATAGATGTGCTGATGTTTTGACTAATGAAAAGCAGAACTTCCTGTACTTAGTGGTTGTTTCTTGAATTACAAAAGTGGATCATTTGAGTAAAGAATATAGATCTTGAAAATTAAAACTGTAAGTATCATGTGATTATGAATTCACCTATAACTTAGACTACGTGTTTGAGGCCTTCAGAGTAGGAAGTGCTTTTCATCTCACTTCTTTCCCTCTTTCTTTCCTTTCTCCCTTTACTTATCTTTTTTTAAATAAGGTTTATACTAAACCTTTCTCACCATGATGATTAGGGAAATAAAGGTTTTTAATTTTTTTTGTCCTTATTAATTAAAAGCAATAACTTTTGCATCTTTCCTGACTGAATCAAATCACTTTTTGATGACTTCTGGTTAAAGGTATTTTCTCCTTAATAACAAACAAAAAAACAATAACCTGGAAGAGAGTTAATTTGTCAGCAAAGATGGCACATTATTAGGGTCAGAATTCTATCAGACAAAAGTAAGAGAAATGCATATGGCCTTTCTATGATGTTTGGATCTGTTTTTAGCCTCTCTGATGTTAGGTCAGCATTTACATAAAAAATTATTTGCTAGTCAACATCAAACAATTCAATTCTTGGTTTTCAGTTTAAAATCAAATAGATGGCTGGACCTTTCCCTGTAATCATGCAAAATTTAGAAGGCGTTGGATACTAATTTGCTATAGACATGCCATATTTAATTTGAACACTGTTTAACGTGAAAAAATTCACCTTTAAATATTGGGAGATTTAACATAAAAATTCTGCTTTGGCCCTCTTTAAAAATGATAATACCTGGCAAGAATGCCACAACTTTCATCCCAGGAGGCAAGTCCGGGGGGCTGTGATCTCTGCCTGCAGGTGCACCCCTGCCCTTCTCTTCCCTGAATCAAGCCCCTCCCTCCATTCCATTTCACTGATTCCTGGGGGCATCTAGGCCATGGAAACATTTTTAAGACTCTCATCTAGAGACTATCCCTGGTATTCTTCTCTGAATCAAGAAGAATCCCTGATATTCTGGGATTATAGAGAATATCCCTGATATTCCCTTCTAGAGAGTCTTTTCTAGGGATCTAGAGAATATCCCTGATATTCTTCCCTGATATTCTTCTATATTCTTCTCTGAATCAAGCCCCTCCCTCCATCCCATTTCACTGATTCCTGGGGGCATCTAGGCCACGTAAACCTTTTTAAGACTCTCATCTACAGAATATCCCTGATCTTAT
The DNA here is from genome assembly GCA_963575145.1 of Galago senegalensis. Classification (NCBI taxonomy): domain Eukaryota; kingdom Metazoa; phylum Chordata; class Mammalia; order Primates; family Galagidae; genus Galago; species Galago senegalensis. Next base: position 13,934 of record CAUYTI010136589.1, read on the forward strand.
CTATAGGAAAACTGAGTCTTATAGATACTGTTATTATTATAACTAATACATATGTAATTTTACTATACGCCAGACACTCTTCTAAAGAATCAATATATGTAACCCAATTTAGCTCCCAACTTGACCCTATAAGGGAGTAACTTTAGTACCATTTTTGTAACGGTGTTGTAATTTTCAGTCTAATAATTCTTCAATAACATTCTGGGTGTCGTCTTCTGATCATTGATTTTTCTCTCAGGATAAAATTGGAACATTATGCCCAGCCACATAAGGTGACATGAAAAAAAAAGGACTAAACCTAAGGGACAGATTATTCAATAATGCAATTTAGAAAGAAAAAAAAAGTCCTAGGTAAGGTAAATATATGGTTTTTATTTGTCTGGAAAGTTCTTCCACCTCCTTTTTCTGATACTGGCACTGTGCTTTATTCTTAGGAGAGGGATGTTCAAAGCTTAAGGCTTTTCAGGTCCAGTAAACAGTCTGTCTGTGTTCACATGACCCAGGAACCACAGTCCTTTACTGGAACTGGTTTCTCGGAGGTCATGGGGAGCAGGTTTCTACAGCCTCCTCTTAGGATCTAACCATGCAAAGCTGAATTTGGTGCTGGCAGAGCTCACTGCCCTCAGTGTGAGCAGGACGACCTGCAGGGTGTAACTAGAGAACAAAGAGCCTGGGAAGGCTGAGGTTCAGGTCAGAGTTGGGGGGAAGCTCCTGCTGTGGAGACCACTATTTCCCTTTAGTTTTGCTAATGTTGATTTATTTTGTAATTTAGCCATTTGTTACTGCCACAATATGATGAATAGAGTAAGAAATCAGAGAAGCTGACCCCCTTGATGAAACAGCCAGCCATTCTAAAGTTAAACTGATACAAAGATGAAAAATCTGATTACAAGCTAAATACAGAATCCTAAGAAAATCTAGCTTGGGAGATTCAGGACTGGGGAGAGATCCTGGAATTCAAAGTAAGATCTCATAAACATCAAATTCTGGGTAAAATGGCAGGAAGAGGATTCAGCCCCCCTGGCATCGACCTCATAGCCCAAGACCACAGTCAGTACTGCCCGGAGATAGAAGTTTCCAGAAGGTAAAGGGAACACAGATGGTTAAAATCTGAGGAACAACAGGCTGCTTCCCATTCACCCAGCAATGCCTCCGCAAATCAATCTTAAGAGAACAAGAGAGGATCTGGAATTGTACAAAACGATTACGATTCAATTAACAGAAGAAGAGGCAGCACTAGCAGTAAACACTTGGATGTACCTTTAGGGAATAGCTGAAGTAGGTGCCAAACAGTATGTTGTATCACCTGTTACATATCACATGTAGAAACAGTGTGTTAGATCGTAGCATTAATGATTACACTCCATTTAAAAAATAAAAGAAGAGAACCAACTTTGAGCTCCAGCGTGACTTAAACAATGACAAAAATCTCATAAACATTATGAAAACCTGTTGAAAATACACATTGAATGCATCTTAACCAGTCTCACTACAGCAAACGCACTAACTTTGAACACTGCGTGAAATGATTCCAGACCCACTTGCCTCTTTTCATCGATTTTAACCCTTCCGCACGTAAGCCTGCTCTCACCTGGCTTTCCCTCCTGGCTCCCACTTCTTACTTTGGCCCCCCTGGATGTCCTGATCCCCGTTTACTGTGGTTCCTTTTCAGACAGATAGTAAATGCCGTGCTCTCCCACGTTCTTTCTATGGAGTCACTGACTTCTTACCAATTCAAGACAGAAAAGACATTGAATGTACACTTACAGAAAAATCCAACAACAGTACAAAAACTGGAAATAAACATTAGCTAATAAGACAACTTTTATTCTTTCAGAAAATAGCTTTCGAATTTGGGAAAGAAAAACTAAAAGCACACAAATGAGACAGTGTGGCGACCCCAGATGCAATACATGCCGTCTTATTGTTTTAAAATAAGTGAGTAGAATCTCTGAGTATCATTTAAACTTAGAAGTTTTAAGATGTAATAGAGACCATCAATTCACTCTTATTAATGGTTCAAAATGCATCTATTGGCATTTTGACTTATATTCACTCCCATTCCTTCTTGGAGGTTATTGGGAAAAAACAAAGTGTCTACAAGCTTTTAATAGAACAAAGAGTGTGTCAGCTCTACCCACGAATTTCGGCGTTGGTGCCTCTGATCATCAATTTACTTTAGCTTTGTTCCTGACTCACAGGAATGTTAAGTACTCAAGGGATTAAATTCTAGTCCCTTGGGGATCTGCACACAAACAAGCTGGTTCAGTCTACCAATCAAATGAGATTTGTTTTACAAGAAGCTACGAAGGCAATTACTGAAACTAAACACAAATAGAAAAGAGGAGCAGGTGCCAGGATGCAAAGAGTGTCAGGCATTCAGGACAAAGAGATAAAGACTATCCATAGAACATCCACGATCAGAGAGGCTGACGTCTGCCCAATTTCTGAAGAAAATCCTTTTCTTTTTTTTTATTAGTGGTCATTTCATGAAAGGCAACGATAGAACCATATCTGAATTCTCAACTCTTTTCACACCCTACAGACATAACTATAGATTAATTTAGTAGCATAGAGTTCCCAGAAGGGTTTGGACATAAAAGAATCAGCAACACATACACACACAAAGTAGAGAAAAGTTGGGGAAATGTAAACCGCTCCTTTATTTTCACTCTAATACATTTTCCAATATCTTGTATTTTCTAATTTATGTCCACACCTACAAACTGTTAGAGGAGAAAGATATGGGGCTCCATTTAATCGCTTTATCTATAGATCTCACGAGAAAGCTGGATAATTTAATGTGAGTTTACTTGTTGTATTAATTAGCCTAGTGTGGTCTATGTTCAAAGGTTTATGAAATAATTAAGAATTTTATAGTAATGTGATATAAAAATACAAAAATAATATAAATAGTATTAAAAGTCTAATTTTATCAAAGTGATGTTTCCAGGGCGGTGCCTGTGGCTTGGTGGGTAGGGTGTTGGCCCCATATACCAAGGGTGGCGGGTTCGGCCCCAGCCAAACTGCAACAAAAAGTAGCCGGGCATTGTGGCGGGCACCTGTAGTCCCAGCTAATCGGGAGGCTGAGGCAAGAGAATAGCCTAAGCCCAGGAGTTGGAAGTTGCTGTGAGCTGTAATGCCACCAAGATCTACTGAAGGCAATAAAGTGAGATTCTGTCTCTAAATAAAATAAAATAGTGATGTTTCCAAAGTGGAAACTAAGAATTCCCACAATTATTGATTCTTCCTCTTTTCTTCCTTACTTAGTGGATGGTAGTGAAGGAAAAAACAAAGATTATTGTATACATTATTAATTGCTATGCTACAGAAGAGATATGCATTTCTATGTTAAGGATTATCAGTCATTATTAAAATATAACAATGAGAAAAATGATATAGATATTTTCCTTTAAAAATGTTCTCCTAGGAAAATATTTCAATATCTGAGAAGAGAGCACTGCAGAGAATAGCACGTCCTTGGAAAGATGATGGGGAAAGAGAGAGGAAGTGACCCCAGGGCCAGGGAGGACAGAGCAGACCGAGACACCTATGCTGAGGTCACACCGGCAGCCAGGCACTGACCAGGTAACAGAGAAAATGCCATACGACTAGAAATTTGTAATTATTTGAAGATTTATGAGTTATGTATTTTGTCACCGCAGGATGAAATAGTTATTATAATACAGAGTAGTGATAATTACAATAATGACCCTGATTATAATAAAAAGTTAGAAAATTGCTTTATAGAAACAGATGATAAGGGAAAATGAGTGAATGAGAAGCTTGTAAGGCAGATCACACATGTGATTTCTGTCAAAAAATGTCAATAAAACGTACACATGTTCATTCTTATGCAAAGAGACAAGGGGTAGCTGCCGTTGCCAGACCTGTGAAAAATAACAAGTCATCATGAAACCAAGAGATACAAAAAAAATAGAGGCTTTGTATCAAGAATGGGTCTGGCTGGTACAGTGGTTTTTACCTGTAGTCCCAGATACTCAGGAGGCTGAGGTGGAGGGTCACTTGAGCCTAAGAATTTAAGATTGCCGTGAGCTATGATTGTGCCACTGCACTCCAGCCTGGGTGACACAGTGAGACCCTGTCTCAAAGACAAAAATAAATAAATAAAAGAAAAAAATTAGTATGGTGCAAAATTTTCAGACTGCATACACAAAATGAAACGATCTCCTTGCAGGTATCCTTACAGATAGTAAAGCCTCTAAGTATGAAAATTTTCTAGAGACACCCTATCAAAAACGTGCCCAAAGTTATACCTACTAGATGGACCTTCTGGTAAACTCAGCAACCCGTGAGAACCACAGATGGATGTTGGTTTGTGAAGATGAAATTCAGCCTGAGATTACTATGACAGACCTTTACAAGTTCAAACTCTGTTTAATTTGTGCTTTGGGAGGTTTTAAAAATAATAATTTTGTAATTTAACAATAAATTTGAGCACAGGAATATGTAATATAAGGAATTTTTATTTGTGTCATTTCAATAGGAAAGAAAAATAGCACTGTAGAATCTTCTGGAAGTTTTTACGACTCTGGAGGCAAAATTGTGGGTAGTTAGCAAAGTCTGCTAACCACAATGTTCTGATGTACTCCCCCCATTAACGGCATACTTTTCCTGAACTGCATTTTTTAGTTTTCCTTATCTGCTAAACATTTCTAGTCATCAGTAAATCCTAGAACTAAATGTCTTTTTATTAAACATTGTAGATTCAGTCAGTAGACAGTCATAAAAAATTATTACAACTAGAGCTTCAGAGAAGATTGACTTACTTTTAAAATGAGTGGCATTAAATATATATATATATATAAAATACTTCAGATACTTAAGAAAGTTGATTAAGAAAAATACCTATTTTTTTTTTTTTTTGAGATAAAGTCGCTGCTGCCCTGGATAGAAGGCCTTGGCATGGTAGCTCACAGCAACCTCAAACTCCTGCCCCAGTCTCCTGTGTAGCAGGGACCGCAAGCACCCCCCTGAAAGGACGCTGGCTAGCTTTTCTATTTTTAGTAGAGACAGAGTCTTGCTCTGCCTCAGGCTGGTCTCCAACTCCTGAGCACAAGCAATCCTCTTGCCTTGGCCTCTCAGAGTGCTGGGATTACAAACATGAGCCACTGAGCCCTGCCAAGAACCCTAAATGTTTAAAATCAGTGTCGTTTTTAAAAGTTTTACATTGGCAATCTCTGCAAGTATGATTTGATACTCGGCAAGCCCCTCAATGCACCAAAGTGTGCACAGGAAACACACTATGTCCCTCTGTGAATAATGTCATCAAATTCTGCATCTCACATGGCCAGTGACGGACGGACGACTCAAAGGAAAATGCAAAAGCTTCAAGGTTCACGGAATGGAATCACGCTCAACCAGAAGGAAATTCTACAAGTCTCACCTTATCCTAACAGTGTCTGCTAATTTTCTTTACATAAACCTCTTTTCTCTTAAAATAATTTGCCTTAATACTATTACAGTACCTCTCAGCAGCTTAAGGTGCTGTTTTAAACTTTTTCTAGGTAACATTCTATTCCCAAACTCAGATCCTTCAAAAAAGCTAATCTACTCTGGGAAAAAAAGAAAAAAAAAATAGTCCCAGCTACTCTGGAGGCTGAGGCAAGAGAATCGCCTAAGCCTAGGAGTTGGAGGTTGCTGTGAGCTGTGACACCACAGCACTCTACTGAGGGCGACAAAGTGAGAGTCTGTACCTAAAAAAAATAAAAATAAATATATGGTATATAAAGTTATATTTTCAATCCTAAACCATCTGATGCACTTACTTCATTTTATGATAAATTATAACATTGTTAACTTCTAGATAGTCCTAGACACTGAAATTATCTAAAGTTGTAATTATCACCATCAAACAAAATTCTAAGTATTTTTAAGTTCATAATATAAATATAAGAAAATTGATTATTCCTTCTCATATAACATTTTTAAGTCATAAAATATGTTTTAAACATTAGTTATGGGCAGTAACTAATGCATATCAACAAAACTGACATTCACATTTTTTACTGCCATGTATGCCCTTAGATTTTTATACCAGCTAAAGATTATTTTGAACTTATATCTTTAAGTGTAACCTTTCTGGTCACTAATCACAAAGAGAAATTGAGTTGAAATATTTTTTACATAATATCGATTGAGATATAGTCTTCAAATAAATACATATATTATGTCTAGTATGAATGTTAGCCAATATTAAAAAACACATGAAACTGACCTACACATTTTGTAGCGAAAGGTCATACAAATAATATTTTAAAAAATCAAGATACTTGCACAACTCCTACTGCCGACTAAATCTATATTTTTAATTTAAGTAAAAAAAGAGAAAATGACATTGGACACTTGAAGTTATTGCTTTTTTAAAAGTTGCCAGAAAAGTCTGTCAGCCCTACGACCACCACCTCTGTCCCCCACCAAGTGCCCAGACCTCACTGATACTGATTGTAGACAGCAAAGTTTCTTGGATTGCAATAAGATGGTGTTATTTCTGTGGTTAGAAGTAATATCATAGGCAAGTCGATATTAATAATTAAAACAGAGATTTCCTATTTTGTTGATTCAGTTTTTCAATTAAGTTCGGTTTGTCTCTCTTTTTGGTTATAAAAGTAATCTTCAGACTTTCAAACTGCTTAACATGAACTTTCAAATCCCAAACACACATTTCCCACAAGAACTTTTACTCTTACGTTACGCCTCATCTAGAAACTACAAATGTCAAAATAATTTCTACTCTGAGGAATGAGCTCAAAAATCAAGTTACATTCTGGAGACAGAAAATTGAAATGATATTTCTCCTCCTCATACACTTGAAGTATTTTAAAGATGGGTCCAATGTATAATAAATACATCCAGTATGTTTTGTAAAACCTAATTTACCTTTCAAGTCTTTCTAGGATAATGAAACGACAATCATGTAAATTTCAGATTTTGTAATTGAATACTCTTGAAATAAACACATATCAACATTTTCAGAAAACTTAATTTTCCAAAAAGGAAGCTTGACAAAGGCTAAAAAAACTATTTATTTTTCTGCATAAACAACTGGGTTTATATGAATATTTGAAGTCCAGCTGAAAGTTCTCAGTTATTCTGACTACAAAAAAACACTTGTAATTACTCCTGATCCCGTGACAATGTCTTTGTGAGTCAGAATTGTATATTGTTCTCAAAGCTCGGAGATGAACTGCTTTGTTCGTGGTTACGTGAAAGTACACTATTGTTTACAGGCTTATTTGATAAATGTTTGTTGCTTCTTTAAATCCAAAAGGAAATTGATTTTTTTTTTTTTTTGCCTTTGACCTCTGGAGCCATTTCATTATGATTGACATTCAATTCCCTTTCTCCTTGTCTCACTCTCACTCTTAGGCTGACGAAAGAACTTGAAAGATATTTACAAAAATGCCTTGGCATCGGGGCAGCGCCTGTGGCTCAAAGGAGTAAGGGCCCCATATGCCAGAGGTGGCAAGTTCAAACCCAGCCCGGGTCAAAAACTGCAAAAAAAAAAAAAAAAAAATGCCTTGGCATCCAAAAGGCGGTAGATATACAAAAAGAAAACTTAGAATTAGGTAAAATAGTGCAGTGTTTCCCTAGCAATCTTCTATCCCATGACGTTGGAGGATACTGAACATGTCCATCTTCCCTAGAAAAGGAGTTCCTATTCCACTTCCCAGCTAAGTATTTGTTCAGAATTGAAATGGCAATTTTTTCTCATTTTAAAAGTCTCTGTCTGTGCCGTGTCAGGGCTTTAGGAAGGTGATGGAGATGTGCCTGGCTTTCATTCTAGAGAAAGGAGAACATAAAAAATCAAAAGACAATAACGTAAGGAACATGAAGGAAAAAAACAAACAATGGTGGAATAAAATGAAGGGCTAACGGGAGGGACATTTAGTAATGATTTTGGTTAATTAGAGAAGGTTTATCTGGAGAAGTACTTGTAAGAGGAGAGCTGAATGGCAATAAGGAATTGTCTTCTTGTCTCGTGGGGGCACTGCCAGGAGTAGAATATCGTAGGCAAGAGAAAGATTAAGGCAAAGACTCAGGTCAGAAAATCCTTACGGAGCAAATTATGAACATTTCTTGAGACTGATATAAAGTTAAAGGCCTCAGATCTTCCAGAACATTGGAAGCCACTGGAAGGGTTTGGAATCTGTCCCAGTGTGATGAAGAGCCACTGAGTGTCCCAAGTGGTTGTAGCGGTCAGGGGCAGTTAGAGGTTTAAGAGAGATTTGTTTTCAAGAAAAGAAGTATTAAAATCAGGTTTGCATGCTGATGGGACTGAGGTAGAGAGGAAGGTGTAGATAATCCCAAAGAAAGAAGTCAGATGTATTATCTATTTATTAGCAAATATTTCTTGAGTCCTTATTATGTGCCATATTTATATAAATAGGAACTATGGAATATACTTCCTAGTTTGGACTAAAAAAGAATAAACAAGATATATTATATAATTATACGGTATGTCAATTAATTAAAGACAAAAATAATGCTGGCAATTTTAGATACAATAACCAGGTAAGTTATCATTAATAAAAGGATATTTGAGTAAAGGTCTGAAAAAAAATAGGAACATATTATGTGGGTATCTGAGGAAATAACTTTCCAGGGAGAGGGGGCTGCAAGTATAAATGGTCTAACTTAAGAATCTGCTTGATGTGTTTGAGGAACAGCAGAAAGGCCAATGCAGCTGAGGTCAAGTACAGAACAAAGACCTCATCGCGGGAATGAGGAAACCACGTGCTGTGGGCTGGACAGAGTGTGTGGGATTTCGCTTTCTACTCAGAATGAGCATTTGTGATGAGCTGCTGGCATAAAAGCCTACTATGGAGTTCACAAGAGAACTGTAAGAGGGAAAGAGGAGACAGAAAAGATTAGTCTCTTGAGAAGTGTTGCTTAAAGAAATGGGGGGAAATGTAGTGAGAGGTGAAAGGAAATAGGAAGTCATCATGGATTTTGTTTTGTGTTTTGAGGTAGGGTCTGACTCTGTTGCCTGGGCTAGAGTGCAGTGGCATCATCTCAGCTCACAGCAACCTCACACTCCTGGGTTGAAGTGGTGTTCCTGCCACGGCTTCCTGAGTAGCTGGGGCCGCAGGTGCCCACTACCAGGACCAGATTTTTTTTTTTTTTTTTTGAGATTGAGTCTCATGTTCAGACTGGTCTCAAACTACTGATCTCAAGTGATCCTCCCATATCAGCCTCCCACACTGCCAGGAATACAGGTTTGAGCCCCACACCTGGCTAGTAAAAGTTCTTAAATGGAAGAAACATCAAAATATTTGCAAGCTGTTACGAATGGCCCGGTAGACCAAGGTCTTTTCCCTGTATCTATCACCACGTCTTCTCAGCCTCCTTTGCTCAATCTTTTTCAACTACTTAACTTCTAAATATTGGAGCGGCCCAGGGCTCTGTTCACAGACTTCACCTTCTTCCTCACTAACTTTTCAGGTGATTTTCCCCTGATTCCTGATTATTATTTATATGATAATAACTCAAATTTATATATCTATCCCAACATCTTTTCCAAACATTAGAATCCCATAGACAATTTTGCTTCCAACAGCACTACTTGGATGTTTGAACAAACTAGTCAAGTACGGGATTTCCAGCACTGACCATCTGGTTCACCTCTGCCCCAACCACAGCTGTTCTCGTTAGTTAAGTAAATAACCCTTCAATGTTTTCAGCTCTTTAGGCCTAGATAAATTATTCTTGAAAACGTTTATTTCAGTCTTTATCCCCATTTACTGATGAATGCATTTGGTGTTACCTTGAGTATATAAAACCATTCCAACAGCATCTTACAACTTCCACTGCTAATCTCGGCCCCTACCACCAGAGCCAGAAAATGCACATTGCAGTCACCAGAGTAACTTCCAGCTGCGTTCCCTTTATTTGCTCTTAACCCCTTATTGTCTACTCTTAACTGGTAACCAGAGTAATAAATGTTAAGCTATGAGTCATATAGTTTTACTCCTATTTTCAAAATTCATCAAAGGCAAAACATCTCATTCAGAATAAAGGCTAAATAACTTGCAGAACCCTACAAGGCCTCACATGTTTGAAAACACTGCTGTCTTCCTACCCCGTCTCCCAGTGCTGTCCTGCCCCATCTCACCCTCTTGCTGACACTGGCGGCCACACGCACACAGCCCAGAGCCCTCATGTTTTGCTGGTTCCTTTTCCTATAAGGCTCTTTCTTCAGAAATATCTGCAGCTTGTTTCTCTTCTGTCTCGATCTCATTTTTAAATGTTCCTTTACTAGAAATTCTTCTCTGACTGCCCTCAGAAAAAAGCAGTTCTCTTTCTCATGGAATTAAATACTTTCCTGCTTTTTAAGTTTGATACTGTATTTTTACCTGTTTTTAACTCTTCTTCATTACAATGTAGGTTTCTTCCCGGGTTTACGTTGCATCCCCATTCAGTGGTTAGTATAATGCCATCAGCAGGTGATTGCTGAGTAAATGGATGAATTTCTGCGACACCCTTCCCTGCCTGTCCTACTTGAGTCCTGGCTTTCGGAGCACCTGCTGATGAAGCAGGGGACACTCAGGCCTGTGTCGTTCTTGACCGCTCTGCTGCACTGCTCTGGTTTGGATTTTTTATTTTTGAAAGTCGCTCCTTTCCATGTTTTGCCATTTCTCATAACTTTTTCTTCCCTATCATTACCAGTTGCTTTTAAGTGATCATCTTTCTCAGCTAGTCTGTTTGAGGTTTATCCCCATTTTCAGAGTTATTATAGTTTTAACTCTCATTATTTCCTACTCTGTTTAGTTAAATTCATCTATTTTCACTTATGTGTCTATATCTCGGTGTTTTCTGTAAAATCTTAATAACAATGGCTCCAATATGGATATGAACTCCCCTTCAATGATTGGTCATTTGCCTCTGGATTCTAGGTTTTAGGGAATGGGGCTTTGAAGCTCCAGTTCACCAAGACCATTTGGTGATTTTAGATGCACTGGGGTGTAGAATGAGTGATCGACCCCTGAAAACTGGAACAAGAAGAGCAAACTAGTTTCAAAGCAAGCAGGAAAAAAATTAATAATCAATTTTAGGGGAAAAAAGCAAAGTATGTTAAAGCAATAAATCAATAGAGAAAAATCGATGAATCCAAAAACTCTCTTTGAAAAGATAAACAAAATACATTAACTTCCATCCCGACTAAGAAAAAATAAAAAAGACATCAATTACTAATTTCAGAAATGAAAGAGGGGACATCACTATAATTCCCATGAACATCAAAAGAATTTGTATGTATAAGAATATATGTATTATTTTTCAAAATTTCTTTGGTGATACAGGTTCTTGATCTCACTCCCCGAAGGGAGTGCCATAGAGAGATCTCGGCTCCCTGCAACCTTCAGCGCCCAGGCTGAAGCAAGATACTCCTGACTCAGCCTCCCAAATAACTAGGACTACAGGTGCATGCCACTACACTGGCTAATTCTTTGTTTATTTATTTTTTGTGTAGATGGATTATATATTGTTGTCTAGGACAATCTTGAATTCCTGGTCCCAAGTAACTCTGGTGCTTTGGCCGCCAATAGGGCTGGGATTACAGGTGCAACCCACCACACCTAGACTAGAGAAGTATTATGAACAACTGCATGCCCATAATTTTTAAAAGTTTTCTCTTTTACAGTAAGAAAATGAAGAACTCTGTCTGGCCGCTACATTTCATACCTAACAGTATAAACTTCTGTGCTCCCCTGTACTTCTTTACTCCAGTTGCAAAAGCAGAAATTTCTTTCAGTCTGAGGTAGAGCTTCCTGACACCGCTTCTGACACAAAATATTAGATTTTTTGAGTGCCATAAAATTCCCCAATTCCCTAACACCAACTAAGCCTCCAGTAGTTCAATTCAACCCTCACATTATTTACGAATTCAGCTGAGTATAAATTCAAGGTTCTCCCCCTCATGTTTGTTAATTCTCCAGGACGACTCACAGAATTCGGGATAACACATTATTTACATTTAGTAGTTTATTGTAAAAGATACAGCCAGGGACAGCCAGATGGAAGAGATGCAGAGCACAGGGCACCGAGCTTCTGTGTCCTCTGGAGCACACACTGGGTGCATCATCTAAGGTAACCACAAAAGTTTAATTTCTCAGCAGCATTAACAGGGCTTCTGACCCTGATATGCAGACCTCTCTGTGTGCCATTGACTCCCAACCCTATAGCACCCATCCCGACTTGATAAATTGTCGTGATGGAAACTATGAAAAATATGTCGACTTCTTGGCATAAAATGTGTACCTGTAGTTACTAGAGGCTCTTTGTAACATTTACTAGGTCCTTGAATATTTAAGGTTAATATATACCATGGCCTTTGAGTCCTGCCCTGAAACCGTATTTCCTCATTTCTCGGTTTGCATAATTTCTGAACCAAAATTGATTTGTAGTCTGTTCAATAATAAACCATTCTCACATTTATTTAGTGACAGAAATATACTACACCTAAGGTAGAGAGAAATTCTTTCCAAAATAAAAAAATTAATTCTAGGTTTATTTTTATTTTGAATATCTAAAATTTATTCTTAATGGTGGTAAAATACACATCACATAAAATTTATCATTTTAACCATTTGTGAGTACACAGTTCAGTAGTTAAAGATGTTCACATTGTTGAACAGCCAGTCCCCAGAATTTTTCATTTTGCCAAACTAAAATTCCATTTTCATTAAATAACTTTCTCCCATCCCTCCAGACCCTGGCAACCATCGCTCTACTTTCTGTCTGGGAAGCTTGTAAGTATCAGGAATTTGGCTTCTCTGGGCATCTCAATCACATGAGGAGACACAGCATCTGCCTTGCCCAGGACTAGCTCACTTCACGTATCATCACGTCCTCAGCATCCGAACATGTCGTAGCTACTGTGTGTGAGAACTTCTCCTTCCTCAGACTGAATCACATCCCACTATGTGGGTATTCCACACGCATCACCTTTTGGCTATTGTGAATAATGCTACTATAAATATGGGTGCACAGACATTCTTCCAGATCTTGATTATATATATTATACACACACATACACGTATACACAGAAGTAGAATTGGGATGGAGATTCTCTTTTAATTCTATGAGGAGCAACCATATTGTTCTCCACAGTTGCTGAAGTCTGTAGTTTACATTCCCACCATCAGGGCTTAGGCTTCTAACTTCTCCTGTCCTATCCAGCACTTGCTATTCCCTGTTTATTTGGCAGCATTCACCCTGACAAACATGGAACAGCAGCTCACGATATTATAGTTTTTATCTCCATTGTCCTACTGATTGGTGATATTGAGTATCTTTTCGGTGCGCTTACTGGCCATTTGCACTCCTCTTGGAAGAAATGTCTGTTTTGGTTCTTCACTTACTTTTTAATGGAATTTATTATGTTTTGGCTATTGAATCATATAAGTATTTTATATATTCTGGATATTAACCCCTTGCCAGATTCATGATTTGTAAATATTTTCTCCTATTCTGTAGGTTGCTTTCTTCATCTGTTTTGTTTTGCTAAAGTAATTTATAAAAATAAGAGGTTAATTTATCATGATTCTAAAAGCTGGAAAGTTCAAGATCAGGCAGCTGCATCTGGCCTGGTTTGGGCCAGGGCTCTGCTACCTTGTAACATGGCACAGAGGCAGAAGGGCAAGTCGGAACTTGCAAAGGGAGCTCAAGCATGAGAAGCAGCCCCACTTACCAAGCAGCTCTTGGGGTAACTAACCCATTCATCCAAGAGCAGGAACTCACTCCTGTAAGAGACATTAGCACTTCTTCACACCCCAATCTCCTCTTAAAGGCACCACCTCCCTGTACACTATGCCAGGGACTAAGTCCAACCATGACCTTTGGTGGGGACCAGCCATATTCAAACTACAACATTCTGCTTCTCCCAGGCCCCTCAAAAGAAACTTGGGTCCTTCTTATAATGCAAAATACATTCCACTCTAATAGTCCCAATGTTTTAACTACTTCCAGCATTAACTTAAGAATCCAATGTCCAAACTCTCATTTGAGACTCAAGGCAAAATCCTTCCAGCTGTGGGCCTACCAGTTACTTAGTTCCACTCAGCGGGCACCATACCCAATAGGTGTGTATTTAACCACCCCCCTTTCCCCACTTCTGGCTTTCTCTAACTGGTTTAATAACAAGTAAATAACTGAAAAAAAATATTTACTTCCAAGATACATTGGTAGAAGAGGTTAGTGTACACATTCTTGTCTCAAAAGCAAAAAAATAGGCTGAAAAAAAAAAGAAGTGACTTTTGCAAAGTAAGTCTAAAGCTCAGAAGGTCATGTGTGGAATCTGAAGGCTGTAGAATAATTGCCCTTGACACATATCTTCCTGCCTGAGCACACTGGTGTGAGAGTTGGCCTGTCAAGGCTTCCGGCAGCCCCACTCCTATGGCTTTGCTGAGTGCAGCCCTCATAGCTGTTCCCACCTGTTGGAATTTCATTCTGGTGCCTGCAACTGGACAGTTTTAAGGTCTTGTGGGCAGCTCCACTCCTGGGGCTCTCCTAGTTAGTGCTCTGACAGAAACTGTCCATAGTGGCTTCACCCTTGTAGTTTTTTTCCTGGGTGACCAGGCAATTCTTTCATTCTTGAAATCTAGGCCGAGGCCTCTATACCCGTACAGCTCTTGGATTTTGTATGCCTGCTAAATTAGCCTGTGCAAACACTGTGGAGGTCTGCAACTTGCATTTCTGGGTCAGCAGGCAGAAAAGTGGGTGGATCCACCCTGGGGGCCACTTGAACCATGGCTGGGGCCACCAAGGGCACTGAGTAGGCAGGGAGCAGGTTCCCAAGGCAGCCCTGGCAGCAATTAGGTGGAGCCATCCAGGCCCAACTCCCTAACTGCTCTTCCCTCTTAGGTCTCTGGGCTTTTGAAGAGGGGCAACCTGAAAGATATTTGATGTACCTTGGGGTCTGTTTCCACTGTTTTGATAATTGGTTCCCTTCCAGGCTTATTAATTTCCTTGGCAGTCCCTAAGCCACACTTTTGGTTTCCTCTCCTAAAAATATCCTTTTATTCTTTACCACATGGTCTGGCTACAAATTTTCTAAATCTTTGTGCTCTCTTTTTCTCCCACAGTTCACTGGAAGCCAATCAGAAGTGAATATGCAGAAGTCTGAGTACTTTGCTGCTTGGATGTTTCTTTTTCCAGACCTACTATTCCATCACTTCTCGGTCTAGCCTTCCACAAAACCCTGGGGCATGAACACAATGCAGTCAAATTCATTGCCACGGTATTACAGGGTGGGCTTTACTTTAGTTTCCTAAGATATTCTTTATTTCCAGCTGAGAACTCATCAAAATGGCTTTTTCACTTTGTATCTCTGTTAGCTTTGTGGCTAGAACACTTCCTTGAGTGCTAAGATGCTCCAGACATCCCCCAGTCTTCTCATCTCTGACCCTCCCCAGAAGTGTCCTTGGTGTTTTTCTTTCATGATAATAAGGCTTTTTCTGCTTGCTTCTTCAAATTCTTCTAGCCACTGTACATTAATCAGTTGCAAACTCACTTCCACACTTTGTCAATTTTCTATCTTACTCTGTTTTGTATTGCTATAAATGAACATCTGAAACTGGGTAATTTATAAAAGAGATTTATTTGGGGGTGGCACCTGTGGTTCAAAGGAGTAGGGTGCCAGCCCCATATGCCAGATGTGGTGGGTTCAAACCCAGCTCTAGCTAAAAACTGCAAAGAAAAAAAAAAGGTTTATTTTAGTCTCTAAGCTGGAAAGTTCAAGACCAGGCAGCTGCATCTGGTAGGTTCTGTCACTGACCTTGTGCTACATGAAAAGACGGTGAAGAAATGGAAGGGAATTACATGTACACAGAGAGATCGGACATGACAGGCAGCCTTTTTTTTTTTTTTTTT
>CAUYTI010136590.1:0-16692 GCA_963575145.1 Galago senegalensis
CATCCAGAAGCACTCTTCACATAATGGATGGGCTTGGCTTCCACTTTGGGAAGAGACCCACCTTTTTCTATACTTGCTTGCATTTTTGCCTTAATGCCGTTTACCAAACTAGGTCCTTTTGGTGTTTCAGGAGTTTTTTCCTGTTTTTTTGAAGGATTCTTGACCTTTTGATCTCGGTGTTGATGGTTTTGAATCCTTTCCATTCTGGGAACTCAGCTTGCTCTGGACTTTACTAATAGGCATCAGAGGCTGCCCAAGTCGGGGATGGTGACGCCTCCATTCTCCCCTCTGTGCTGTCTGGCTCCAATCCTCCTTTAAACAGGTGCTCTACCTCTACAACAGGGGACTTCACATGGGGCCAGGAAGGGGGAATGAGGAAAGAAGGATGAGAACTGAGGAAAAGGTTGGGTGAAGTGAAGCGATCTCACCCCTTTCTCCTGCTCCCCGTTCAGAGCGGGACAGCGTGAGTCACGGTGGGAGGGCAGGGCTGGTGGGCACTGTGTTGGTGCCCCCGGTCCAGGCTTTCTTCCTCCCTCCCTTTTGTTTCCTAGAGGGATGGTGTGGAGAATTTCTTTTTAGGAAGCACAGGTGATGTCAGGCACGAGGACAGGGCCCTCAGCTGGAGACCTGGGGACGCGAGCGAGGAGGGCCTGGCTGTTTGGGGAACACACTAGCACCTGTTCTTTATGAGTGACGGAAAGGGGGTGCTCCAGTTCTCTTCTAGCTCATTTCTTGTGGTAGAAAATTCAGGAAGGGATTCAGGGTAGAAACATGATCAAAGAAGGAAGGTTGGTCTGGCTGAGACGACCTGGAGATGCACTCTGCGGGTACCTTGGTAGAGCTGTGGGTGGCAGGGTGGCCATCATGTGTAGACCAGGAGAATGCCTGGCTCACAGTCAGGCCACGTCTGAGACCTGCGTTCAGGGCAGGTAGGACCTTCTAAGTAAAGAATGTGGTACATCAGAGAAGTGGACAGGGAACGATGGCAGGTCTTCCTCTGAGGAAAGGTGGATGTTGGGGGGGGGTATTCCGTCCTATAAGCACACGAGAGGCATCCAGGGCTCCGTTGCTTCAAAAGGGCAACAGGAGGAAAATGGTGCCAGCTGTGGGGCAACCAAGTTTACCTTGTCACGAGGAGCATCACAAGCTCTACAAGGAAAGCGCTGCCTTGTGGAGCAGGTGAGGGTCTAAGCAGACACTGCTTGCTATCCAGGCAGTTGCTGTGCCTTCATTCATTCATTCACCCATTTTATTGAGCACCTACGTGGATCAGGCCTGTTCTAGGGGCTGGAGAGACCAAGCAGGTTAAGACTCACTCTGGCAACAAGCTCATCTTCTGGAGGAGTTAGAGACGGTACAGAAAGGGGGATAGGAGGAAGCCACAGAAGTGGAACCCCCCAAAGTGGCAGGACTTACAGAAGTAATTCTGGGAGAAGCGGCAGAGGAAAGACACAGCAGACCTCAGGACCAGAACCAGTCCGTCTGCCCACCTAGCCCACTGTGGCCACTGCACGGGCAGTGTGAGGGGACACAGCCCTGCCCCAGGAGAGCTCCCCAGGCCCAGGAAGGCATTTTGAAAGTGGTAAGTTTTAAGGTCTGGAATCATGATTAAGGTGTCCTAAACTCCAGAAGTATCAACTTATAAACTCAGGCAATTAGATGCTAATGGCCTCATACAGGCTGAAACTAACTTCTGCTGTGCCTGTGACCCACAGGTGCTCATACAGGACACACTCATCAAAGTGGCTGCTGCTCATCCTACCAACAGCTCTGCACGGGGACAAAGGGGAGAACAAAGCCCAAGTGGGCATCTCCCTGGGGGGGGGCAGGAGGAGGGCACCCCTCAGACATGCCAGCATCAGCCCCTAAAATTAACTAGGCATATAGAATAGAAAAGGAAAACAGTAAGCAGAGTGGGAAAGAAAGATAAGGCTAGGTGTGACAAAGACGACCGTCATCCACTGGACGTCAGCGCACTATACCAGAGTCGGTTTCCATTACGTAATGTTTTCCTGTCAAATATTATCCTCAAGGTAAGACAGTAAAATCAACAATGTGGGTAAACCTCAAATAGTGAGGATACTCCAACCCTCAGGGTTCTCTGTCCTCTCTCTCTCTCTCTCTTTCTCATAGATAGATAGATGAGAGATAGATAGATATAAATAGGTAAATATAAATAGATGAGAGAGAGAGAGAAGAGAAAAAAAAAAAAAAGAAAAGACACAGAAAAGAAAAGAAAAACACTGCCAAATGAGATTTGTGTCCTTACACCTTTACCCACCCTTGGTTATTATTCAAAGAGAAATTATTTGGGAAGACATCACCGTATTGGATGCTGACAGCCTCTGGGCCGGGGCTCACGGTGCCCCTGCCCTTCACAGCTGTGGAAACACAGTGCCCATCTCCGTGAACTGGCCGGCCTGGAGCTGGCCACTCAGCAGCTCCTTCCTCCTTCTCCAGCTCTGCCTCTCTCCCAAACCGGGGAAAAGAACCTCATTTGGGGAGTCATGTAGCAGTTCTCCCTGGACATGGCCCAGGCTCGGGGGTGTGACAAGCACAGACTCCCGATGTGTCATTGTTCTTTGCCCTGACACACTGTTGTGCCAACCATGTGCTACCCCCTTGCCCTCAGTGCATAGACGGTCCTCAAAAAATGAGAGTGCCCTCCCTTTCTCCGTCCCTAGAAGGAAATGAGCTGGGTTTCTCTTCCTCCGAACTCAACTGCATTAAATCCACCTAAGCAAACATTTAGTGCCTCTGAACACTGTGTGGTTTGCTGAGCTCAGCGACCTGAGGTTACAGAAGCCACAGCTATGGATTCGAGACACCTAGACACCTAATAACTCAGAGAGACCCGCCCACCACGGGGGGTTGGGGGGCTGGGGCTGCTCTCTGCAGCCTCCCCTCCCCTGAGGGCGGGAGGAGGGGAGTCAGCCACACTCCAAGGCACCCTCGGGTCCCGTGCAGGCTCCAAATGCTTTCTCCAGCTTTATCACAGTTCCAGATTTTTATGAAACACAAAACTGCTGCCTTTGGAGCTCAGATTAACCTAGTTTGCTGAGGCTGGGACTGAGTTTATCTGAGATCAAGAATTTGGCAACACAGACACTGAAATACAGGCACAGGGCATGGCTAAAGCAATAAACCCACCTTATGTCCAAATAATTTATAAACAACTAGTGTTTTGAAAAATTAGCTCCTAGTGACAAAATTATCAGCTCAAGACAAATTCTTGGCAGGCAAACTCCCCCTCCACTGGTGACTTAGTTCTTCCCAAGGTACTTGGGTCTGTGCTTCCCAGCACATGTCTCACTTTGCAATGGTTAAAGGACCAAAGCAGCGGTGCTGTGAGTATTGGTCGTAAGAGAGAAGCAAGACGTACATGCATTCTCTAGCAGTCCGACATTTTCAAAGCCGTAAGGGGGTGTGTGCTCTGACTCGACCTTCAGAGGAGAGAAGGGGTGACAGGCACAGCAGGTGGACGGGGTCCTCAGGAAAAGAAGACCACAAGCTTCCCTCACATCCTCAAAGACTTATAGCTGTTTATTCTTATAGAGTACTTTTCCAGAAGGGCAGTACAGTGCGGATGCCGTATCCCCAGACAACACACTCATGCTAGTGAGAAAAAACCATCTCAGTAATTAGCAACTTTTAACTCCTAACACCTGACATTTACTGAGTCTGTGCCATGTGGTGTATGTGAATTATCTTACATGAGATGGGTAATATTATACTAGCCACCTTCCAGATAAGAAAGTAAGGCCATATTACTAGCAAAAACTAGAGCAGGGACCTAACCCAGGCTTCTGTGAGCCACTCTCTTCCTTACTGTGCAAGTTTGCAGCAGTCCCGGCCTCCGTGCACAGGAGAGAGGCTTCAAGTTACAACAGCCCTGGCCATGGGATTCCCTGAACAACCCACCCCTCTTCTTATGATCTAGGCTGATGTTTTTCAGTCGAGCAGAAGGTAATACCCCCCCACACACATACACTTCTCACATAGAAAAGTCTTTATGAAAAATATACAGAAAGTAACAATATTAACTCACAGCCACATCTTTCAAAAAAATTATACACCACCTCTAGGGCTTAAATATGACTTATAAAGGAATTACCAATTTCTTCCAATTTTTAGAATTCTAATAAATCTTTTCTCCCTTCTTGAAAAAAAAAATCATATGCTGAGTGTGGAAAATATAGTGCGTGAGGTCCATTCTTTGGCTAAACCTTGCTCTTTTTGTGGTGGCCCTTTTTTAAAATTGCAAATATCACTAAAGGTAGAAAACACCAAGTCGTGAACAACTTTGTGTAAGGAATTTTGTTATAACCCGTAGTTCCCATGAGCCAGGGCTCTTGAACACACAAGCAAAGAACAGGACAACAACAAAAACTGTGGTAAGGATCTGGGAAGATCTGTCTCAACACATACAAGCAGGTGCACAGAATGGCCCACACGAGGGATCGGGGTGCATCTCTTGTTTTAGGGAAGAGCTAGATGTCTCTGTTTTCTAACATAGCAGTAATTTTCTTAATATGATTTTGATGTCTAAGTTATTTCCAAATGTTATTTGTGGCCTCTGGGCACTGGTGAGCGCAGCATTCTCAGATTCTATGCCTAACAATTACTTTGTTTGTAATAAAACACTCTGGGGCATTTTCTAAGCTTTTTAGTGAATAAAAAGATAGATGTGGACTGCTGTTTCTGAGGAGCTGGAGGAGATATCATTTCCCCATTCCTCTTCCAAAGTACATCCCAGACCGTGGATGTTACCCAGAAAGCCCGGAAGGCTCTGGGCGGTGGAGAGAAGAAGGCAGACTACACAGGGATCAGGACCCAAGGGGGAGCACAGTGGTGGGATCCCTGGATTTTCTTTTTGCTTCATAAGATCCCAGATTGGAAAATGAAATGTCAATAACCAAAAATGCCAGGGGGCGCATAAAAGAAAAACAAGAGCCCGTGCTGGTCTCTGTAGCTGGCGGATTAAGAAAGGCAGCCTAGAAGGAAAGGGAAGTTCACACAATGTCTTTCCCACTCCAGCCAAATATAAGAGAAAAAAACTGCGGTCCCACCCTACCCATGCCACCAAAGCCAAGAGGGGCCCAGCCCTCCACGCTCCTGATGTTATAACAAGGCACCCCAAGGCCCCCACCAAGATGGTGTCAGAGAGGATGGAACAGCCCCCAAGTCCACACAGCCCCTGTGGGGAGACCCATGGGGTGCCAGCTTATATCTCCTATGAGTAGTGATGGAGTGGACCCCCCCTACTGGGTGTTGTGAGAGGCGGCAGGGTGGAAACTCAGGTCCTTCACCACTGCCCCATGCTAAGGAGGCCACCTACATGGTAGTATCACTAGAGACCTCATTGGGAGTGACAACCCCCATCTCCATCCAGCAGCAATGAGGAGTCCCAGGATCCAGACAGGAGGAGAAGGAGGCCACCACTTCTGTCTCCATTTGAGAGTCAGGAAGTGGGATTTCCCTGATTGAGCAGAGGCGTCAGGGAAACCAACTAAAACAGAAGATTTATGTAAGAGTTAGAAACAGGGGTGTCCAACCTTGTGGCTTCTCTGCATCACATTGAAAGAAGAAGAGTTAGATGTCTTGGGTCACACATTCAATACACAGACATTAACAAAACCTGATGAGCAAAAGAGAAGTAAGCAGGATCCGTGCATAATATTTTTTCTTTTCTTTCTTTCTTTCTTTTTTTTTTTTTTTGCAGTTTTTGGCTAGGGCTGGGTTTTGGGTTTTGCACCCACCACCTCCAGTATATAGGGTCAGCACCCTACTCCTTGAGCCACAGGCACCACCTATAATTTTCTTGACATCTATGGCCACAAATAAGCAAAACAATCCCCACACAATCCACATGTGGCCCACAGGTTGTGAGTTGGACACCCCTGAAAGAGTCATATAACTTAATTCTGAAAATGCCCAAGTTTCACCCAAAAATCACATTCATACCAATAACCAAGAAGATCTCAAATTAAATAAAAAAGTCAATCAATAGATCCCACTATTGGGAAGACAGAGATGTTAGAAGTTTCTGACAAAGATTTTAAAGCAACTGTTGTAGAAATGCGCCAATAAACAATTACAAGGAGATTTCAAACTCATAAAAATGGGAAAGGCTCAACAAAGAAATAAGAGATAAGGAAACTAAGACTAAAATACTTAACTGAAATTAAAAACTTAGTACATAAGCTTAAAAACCAAAATGAAGGAAACAGAAGTGGTGAGCCAGTGAGGGGGAGGGTCCAGGGATAGAAATTGCCCAACATGAAATACCAAGAAAAAAATACATGGAGAAAAAATGAACAAAGCCTGAGAGGGCTGGGAAGAGAAAAAGGGTGGGGCTGAAAAACAATTTGAGGTAACAAGGATTGAAAAGTTCTCAACTTTGAGGAGAGACATAAACTGTAGATTTAAGAAGCTTAGCAAACCATCAACAGAATAAAGCCAAAGAAATCCACTCCAAAACACACAATTAAACTTCTGAAAACAAAAGATAAAGAAAAAATCTTGAAAACAGCCAAAGAAAAAGCAATACCTTATCTACAGGGAAAACAATTCAAATGACAGTGGATGTTTCACCAGAAACTATGGAGGCCAGAAAGAAGTGGTGACACTTATATAAAGAGTGCGGAAGGAGAAGAATGGTGGGTCGAGAACCCCCTCACCCACCAGCAAAGGCGTCCTCCAGGATGTCCTCCAGGACTGAAGAGGAAGTCAAGATGTTTTCAGATGAAGGAAAACGAGTGTTTGTTAGCAGCAAACCTGCTCTGAAAGTATACATAGCTGGCTGCACAGAAAGGAAACAATAAAAGAAGGAATCTTGGAACATCAGGAAGGAAGAAAGAACACGATAAGCAAAACTATGGGGACAATAAGCTTGCTTTCTTCACTTGAGTTGCCTAAATTAGTTTGGTGGTTGAAGCAAAAGTTATAACACTGTTATAACTTTTCTAATGAGTAACTATTTCTAAATGAGTATAGAGGGAACATTTAAGGTAATTATAATGCAGGACAAAGAGATAAAGGAAGATAAGGTCTCTATACTTCACACAAACTGGTAAAGGGATGATATATCAATAGACTGAAAAATTATGAGCATGTAATAAGATAGCTGGAATTACAAGAAGGGACGTGGTTTAGTTATACAGAGAGATACTTTCAAAAGCACTGTATATGTACAAAAGTGGGATTCTAATAAATTCAACTCATTCACAAGAAAAAAGATAATAGATAACTGAAAAACAGAATAAGCAGGCACAAAAATAATATCTATACTTAGCTTCTAACACAGCAATAATTATATTAAATGTAAATGTACAAGTATCAGTTAAAAAGACAAAGGAAACTGAATTCATAACTTAAACTTTTCCTTCCCCAAACAATCTCAAGGGCCATGTACATTTTTACCAGAGAATCCTATCAAACATAAATACAAGAATTAAAAACAATTCTGTAAAATCTCTTCTAGAAAATAGAAGATTTAAAAATCACTTCCCAAGGTGGCACCTGTGGCTCAAGGAGTAGGGCACCAGCCCCATATGCTGGAGGTGGTGGGTTCCAATCCAGCCCCAGCCAAAAACTGCGAAAATAAATAAACAAATAAAAATAAAAGCCACTTCCCAAATCATTTTATAAGGTAGTATTATCCTGGTACCAGAAACCATGCAAAGATGATACCAAAAAAGAGAAAACTATAGCTAAGTATTTGCTTGTGAATGTCAATGCAAAACTACCTTGCAAAATATTAACAAATAGAATTCAGCAACATACAAAAATAATTAAGTACTGTGCCCAAGTGGGGTTTATCCTAGGGATGAAAATCTAGCTCAATACTCAAAAATCAATCACTTTACCATATTCACAGGCTAAGAAGAAAGATTATATAATCATAACAGTTGATATAGAAAAAGCATTTGATGAAATTCAACACTCATCCATGATTAAAAAAAAAAAAGCTCTCATAAAAATTGGAATTAGAGGGGAGTTTCCTCACAGGGTCACTTCTTCAAGCTGACCAAGAGCACTTACAGGATCCTGTAACTGAGATTCTACATCATAGTGAAAGACTGACTCTTTCCCTCCAAAGTCAGAAAATAAGAAAGTGAAAAGAGTCCCATTCCTCTTGACTAACAGAGTGCTGGAAGCTTTGGTCGGCTCAGTAAGATAATTAAAGGAAATAAAAGCCAGACATGCTACAAGGAAGGCATAAAACTCCCTACTTGAAGATAACATGACGATTTGCATAGAAAATCCTAAGGAAACCACAAAAAGGATATAAATGCTGATAAGGTCACAGGGTACAAGATACAGGTACAAAAACCAATTATATTTCTATGCGCCAGCAAAGAATATGCAGATATCTAAATAAAAACATAATACCACACACAGTTGCTCCACATAAAGGGAATACTCAAACATAAATCTAACAGAGCACGTACAGAGGTTACATGCTGAAAATTACACAGCACCGATGAAAGAACTGGAGAAGATTTCTCTAAAGGAAGCGACCCGGACCGTGTTCATAGAGCAGAAAACTGAGCACAAAGTTTCGGTTCTCTCTAAAATTGATGTAGAAGGTTTAATATCATTCCTTTCAAAATTCTAGTAACTTTTCTTACAGAAAACGACAAAAGAATTCTAAAGCTTATGAGGAAAGGCACAGGAACCAGGTTAGCTAAAATAATTTTTAAAAACAAGAATAAAGTGGGAGGAATCAAGTCTACCTGACTTCAAGATTGACCACACAGACATGTTCATTAAAACGGAACCTAGAAATAGACCCATACGTGTCCAGCTGGGTTTTGACAAAGGTGCAGAAACAATAAAAGAAAGATGTCCTTTCCAACAAATGATGTCAGTAAATTGGGCAGCTGTAGACATAGGGGAAAGGGACAAGGGGAGGGGGAGGGGGAAAGGGGGTAACAGGGAAGGAGAGGGGAGAGGAGGCCAGCACCTCAGACCCAGCACCTAGGATATTACGTGCATATCGGGACTAGCACCAGAATTTACATTTTTAAAAAACTCTAAAAACCCAGCAACAACAACAAAATCTAATTAGAAAATGAGCAAAAGCATGAAGGGACATTTTATTGGGCAAGATACACAGCTGGCAAATAAATACCTAAAAAAACATTCAAGAGCCATGAGAGAAATACAAATTAAAACCATTGCAAATTAAAACTAAGTAATGAGATTTCACTGCACACCTACCAGAGTGGCTTAAATACAAAACAGTGACAGCACCAAAAGCAGATAGGTGCACCAACAAACTGGGTAAATCTCACCTTGCCGGGGGGATACAAAATGCTTCAACCACTCTGCAAAATGGTTTGGCAATGTCACCAACCATTGTGACTCACCAATTGTCCTCTTGGGCACATGTTTCCTCAGAGAAACAGACTGAGTTCTGTTCGCAGGAAACCCTGTACAGAAACTTCTACAGCAGCTTTATTTGTAATGGCTTAAAACTAAAAAAAAAATCCAGATGCCTTTCAGCAGGTGAACAAACCGGGGGGGGGGGGCTTCTTCACCACAGAACACAATGCAGGGATCAAAAATGAAAAACTATTGCTACACAGAAGAATCTGGATGAACTTCCTGAGAATTAGGCTAAGAAAGAAAATACAGTCCAAAATGTTTACATACTATATGATTCCATCTATATGGCATTTTTGAAAGGTAGAGGAGATGAATGGTTGCCACGGCAGCAGGTTAGAAATGGCATGGCTCTAACAGGTGACGTGCTACCCAGGCCGTGGTGGAAACGTACATCTGACTGTGCCAGCCTGGTCTCTCGGCTGTGATACTGCACTCTACCTCTGTCTGCAAGATGTCACCCTGGGGGTCACTGGGAAAGGGACTCTTGGAATACCTCTATTATTTCTTACTGTTACATAGGAATCTACCATTTTCTTCAAGCAAAGAATTTAATTAAAAAATAATACTCAGGCTCAGCACCTGTGGCTTAAGCGGCTAAGGCGCCAGCCACATACACCTAAACTGGCGGGTTTGAATCCAGCCTGGGCCCACCAAACAACAATGATGGCTGCAACCAAAAAAAATAGCTGGGCGTTGTGGCAGGTGCCTGTGGTCCCAGCTACTTGGGAGGCTGAGGCAGGAGACTCGCTTGAGCCCAGGAGTTGGAGGTTGCTGTGAGCTGTGATGCCATAGCACTCTACCCAGGGCAATAAAATAAACACAGGTTATTAAAAATACAAACATTCTGAGTTGTACCTATATGCTATTTGATATCTTCTACCAGAAATTTGGAAACTGAGAAAATTGAAATTTGATCGTGCAGATTAAATACGTTAAGTTAAAAAAAGAGCTGAAACGGGGCTGGCAAATATTTTAAACTCTGATGGTCTCAATAGAAAAAGGTCTTTAGTGGGAGACTGTGCCTGCAGTGGGCCTTAGGGTCGGGGGAGCTGCGACCCCTGTGGGCTGTATTTGCCATTCCTCACTGGGAGTTTTAACTTAAAGGTTTGTCTGTTGGGAGAATCTCTGATAGATTGGGAGTTCCAGAGACTAGAACTTTCCAAAATAGCACCCACTTTAGATTCACTCAAATCCAGGAGTTTAAAAGCCGCGGAGTCCCCTGGGCTGTCCCCCTGGCTGTGCCCTGTGGAATGGCTGTTCAGCCCACGTCCACAATTACCATTTGCCTCCCTCAAATGCACTATGCAGCCCATCACGTAGGAAAATGTTCTCTTTGTTTGAGTTATGGGGATTAAAAGCATTACAGTTTAATCCCTTTGATGCATCCAGGCCGTTTTGAAATTGAATGTTTTCTATTCACTCCCCCGCTGGGAGCCAATTCACTAACAGGCAGGAGAGCAGGCAATCCTGATTAATTGCAGAATTTCTGCCCTTCTGCCTCTGCAAGTCTCACTAAAATACTAATAACAAAAGCACTTAAATAAATACGTGGGATTAATCCATGTTTCATGTAATTTGGGATAAGAAACTTTAAAGCATTTCAAAAAACAAAAGTCGTGAGGGAGAGAGATGAAAACCAGCAGATGAAAGAAACCAGTGCTAAGAATTCTAGTGTATTAGAGGCTCAGGCCACAGCAGTTCTCAAACTAATGAAAAAAGAATCCGTATTAGAAAATCAGCACACACTCAGTTTATGACAATCCTTGAAATGGAGAACATGAGTTTATAAATTAAATTATACATTCAATTCAGAGGCTGTGATGCCGCTCCCATTTGCAGACATCAAGGCATCGTGGCCTCGCAGGACGGGAGGCTGTCTCGGCACCACTCGGGTCAGAAGGCACACTCTCGGCAGGTGCCCACAGACACGGGTGAGGGCGTCGCTTTGCTGGGGTACCCGTGGGAGAGCTACATCAGAAAGAGCAGTCTGACGTGGGAGAATAAGTGTCACACTGCACTTTACCAGCTGCGGAAAATGGAAAACAGTGCAGGGGAAGGTTTAAGTACCTCAGACGTAGACTAGCACATGTTGATAAATAACTCTGCCCCTGACTAATGAAAGGAACAAGTGTGGCTTCAGAAGAATTCACAGCACAGCAAGCCCACGGGACTTCCAGACCTTGTACAGAGGTACAACTCACAACCCGCTTCAGCACCTCACTTCTCCTGGGCAACCTTGTCGCCACCTGGCATGAAAATTGATGTTACGCGTCACCAAGGACTGGTTTTCATGGTATTAACTGATTTTCTTACACTCTGAGATGAGATTTTATTTCCTGAGTCCTATTCGGGGTTACTCTAAAGAAAAACAGCAGTGACCGGAATCATTCCTAGTTGGTTAAGAGCATAGAAATTACCATGTGGCTCCTGCACCCAGAGTGCTTAGAAAGGAATTTAGCCAGACAACAGTAAGTTCCATTTTCATGTGACCAGTGCCATGTGCCCCTCTGAAATTTGAAGGACAGAGTTTCTCTAAAAGACGTCACTTGTCAACCTAATTGGGGACTCACCTCTCCTCTTCCCTGCCTGCTTCCTGAGGGCCGGTTAGACACTTATCTCAGAATCCCCTGGGCATTGAAGAACTGTAAAAATTCATTTTATTTAGCAAAGTCCCTTCATGCACTCGGGAGATCACAGGCCATTCAGTTTTCCGTTTTTATTTTCCAGTTACTGTTTTCTTCCCCCTCCTCTCCTTCTGTATTTGCTTTCTGTAATTTGAATTTAATCTTCAGTGCCAGTGTTTTGGGCCCCTGTGTCTGCAAAAGCCTGTGCTAGAAGCTGGAAGAGACTCTGGGTGGAGGGTCCCGATTGCCATCCTCAAGCAGCTCACCTCCCCAGGGAGAGAAGCAGACGCACAGCAGGGAGCGCAGCCTGGGCCTCAGACAGGCGCTTCTCAGCTCTGAGTTCTCACCTGGGAGCTGGTTAGAAACGCAGGGTCCTCGGCCCAACCCCTCCTGGTCAATCAGAAGCTGCATTTTAACAAAATCCCCAGACAATGCACGTGCCCAGAACCGTGTGAGGACAGGGCCATGGGGGGTGCGGAAGGTGAGCCAAGGATGGGATAAGCGGCCTCACAGTCCGGACAGTCCCGGAGGACCCGCGCCAGTCTCTCCATGGTGTTACAGGTGGATTTTGAACCTTCCTGGTCTGAGGATAGTTGAGGAAGGTAAACAGAGGGAAGCTATCTCAACTAAATAATTTCACAGCTTGAAGAAATCTATTGAATTAAAGGATCCCATTTCTGTTTGCATTTTTACATATCAGACTTTTTAATGGAATACAGAATTTTTCTGATACCAACAGCTTGCAAGTAAAACTAAGGTCAGATCTGCTTTAATATTCAAATTACATAGATTTCCGGTTCCCATAGGTTAGAGTAGCTATAAATGCAGTTATCTGCTAACTCAACCTCTAATACCTTACTTTCTTTTGAATTTGGTAAAATACAGTTAACAAAAATTTCACCATTTTAACCATTTTTCATGTACCATTCAATGGCATTAAGCACATTCACATTGTTTCCAATCATCACTATTTCCAGAAATTTTTCATCAGCACAAACAGAAACTCTGTACCCATTAAACAGTGCCTCTCTGTCCCCTGTCCTCGAGCCTGGGTGACCGGCGTCCTATCCTCATGGCCAGTGTAAGTGGCATCAGGCAGGAGTGTCCCGCTCCGACTGGCCCACTGAGCACGCAGTTTTCTAGGCTCGTTCACACAGTAGCACATCTCAGAATTTCATTTTTTTAAGACTGAATAATATCCCATGGTATGTACCCCACGTTCTATTTGTTGACCCCTCCTTTGATGGATATCTGGGTCATTTCCACCTGTGGGCCACATGAGTTATGCTGCTGTAAAACCTCGCTCCGCCAGGCCACTGGGTGCAGAGCTGCTGGAAGCTGCCCTTGCCTAGCTGTGAAGCTGAACGTTCACACACCTGTCCTGGAAGATGCCACCATGCGCAGGTGCAAGCTCTTGGGGGAAACATGCTCCGTGTCTCTCTGTTACTGCCAGGGGTCAGGATCACTGCCAGCACCAAGACACCCACTCCAGCGTCTCCTCTGCCTCACAGACACAGGCTCCTCGGTGAGAAGGACACCCCCCCTCCAGTGTGCTGCTATGCTCACAGTCCACGTTGGTCCACCTGCCAAGTGTCCACTCCCGAGGGTCAGCCGTTTCCTGTCACTCATACGCAGTCACCTCCCCCGCTGCATGTGATGGAACCCCGCAGGTGGGTCCAAGGAAAGCCCAGCACTGGTCAGGACCTCCCAGAACCAGTGTCCCCTCCCACAACCCACAAGCTCCGTGCAATCTATGAGGCCAGTGCAATCCACTTGCTACAGCTTCCCTGGGCTGTCTCTCGGTGACTTCGTTCTCCAAGGAGCCCATTAGTCTGTTCTGCCATCCCACCTCAGTAAGAGTGACCACTGGTCCTTCGAGTGCATTTTAAAACTTTGAACCACAAAGTGGAAGAAAGTGGAACTTGGAGCGTTCCACCCGCGTAACAGCACTTTTCCAGAATGTGTATCCTGTAACCTCCATGGTCACTGAGTTTCCTGGAGTGGCCTGGGGACTTCCTCTGCCTGCAGAAGTCCTGTGATAGCCTCTCCCAGACCTGGGCTGGGGACTCACGCTGCTTCCACAGGAACTGGAAGGTGCGGAGAGAGTGGGCAGCTCTTCCCTGAGGCACCAGAAAGCAGAGCCGATTTTAAATAACATCCCAGCCTGTAGGAGAATTTAAATCCGACTACTTCTGAGAAATCTTTATTTATGGGGCACTTATGTGTGGCAACTGGTGGGATGGGTCTGGGAGAATTCTACTTGAATC
Source organism: Galago senegalensis (assembly GCA_963575145.1). NCBI lineage: Eukaryota > Metazoa > Chordata > Mammalia > Primates > Galagidae > Galago > Galago senegalensis. The sequence goes on from CAUYTI010136590.1 coordinate 14,285, forward strand.
AAAGAGTAACCGTCTGAAGGAAGAACTTACCCTGGGGTAGGGGGTCAGGCAAATGAACTTGACCCAGCAGCTAAACCTCAGGAGTCAGAGGACATGGCAGTTTCAGATACTGTGTGGCATCTGCCCCTCAGGCCTGGCCTCACAGCTGAGCACTGGGCAGCTGAAGTATCTTGAGGAAAACTGGGAGGGCTCCCTTCACGGAAACCTCTGCCCAGCACTGACACAGAGGCAATGCCCTGGTGACCCACACAGGTCGGCATGTGACACAAGAGCGGAGGGGGGTCATTTCTCCAGTTCTACAAGGAATATGGTAAAGTGATTTTGCCAGATGATATGAGCCCCGTGGACCAGCACACAGGCTGCAGCGTCCTGTGCAGTGTGGCAGCAGAGATGGGGTGACCAGGAGTGGCTTTAGCATCTGCACGAGTGCGGACACTGATGCCCAGGAGAGAGGCAGGTGCCGGCTGATGGAGGCAGGATGATGGGGGGCAATTCCACACAACTCCACGCAGCTCTGCTGGCTGTGGCCTCCGCTAAAGGCCTGGGTGGGAGAGCAGAGCACGTCCGTGTCCCTGCTTCTTGGAGGATCCCAGCTGGGTCCTGAGACACTGCTGGAGATGCAGGAAAACGTTCCGGAGACTCTTAGTGGGCACGAGATGGAATTCTGACTTAGGCTCCTGTTACTTTTCCAGAGATTTCCACAGACTCTGGAAACATATAGCCCCTTAAAATAAAGTGCATCTGTGCAAACTACCATTTTTTTTTTTAGGAGGATCAGATGATCAGGTTTTCGCTTCTTACCTCATCCCCAAGCAAGTTTCTCTTTTTACTCGGCTGTTTGTTATGTTTTTATGAGTGAGGAACATTTAACATTCACGGCTCTGAGATTTTCACTACTGCTTATCATACATAACAGGGGACACAGCTTCAAGGACAGGGGTGGGCAGACTGGTGAGTGTGCCATGTTCGTAAGATGACAGGAGTGGCAGGGAGAGCTCAGGCCCAGTGTAAAGGCCACTTCACTGAAAATAGCATAAAAACCAAGGCCCCCATTGGCCACACGGAGCTGGTCTGAGGATCTGTACTCTATCCTGGCTGTTCTAATCCTTAGGACATGGACAATGGCTGTGTTGACCCTCTTTTATACTTAATATGGATGAAAACTAACTGAGGTGGCCCTGGTGTCCCTCTGGCTGTCCCAGGAAGGGCCAGCTGCTTAGCTTGGTGCATGGTGCCTACCCTGGGTGCCAATAATTGGCATTATGGTGTCAGGGGGTGACCACATGGGATGGCTGGGAATGCTACCCCTAACAACTACTGAGAGTCCCTGTCTTTCCAGCCACAGGACTAAAGTTTCCTCCTGTCTTTTAAGCACTATTCCCAGCCGACCTGCCGTATAAGAGCTGTCACCACTCCAGCGTTACAGATGGGAGAACTGAGGCCAGAGACACACAAGTGGTGAAGCAGGGGCTCCAGGACTCCAAAGTCCAGGACCCCAGCCAAACCGTGTATACTCACGATAAGGCAACAGCAAGTGTGCAGGGCAATGGTTGTGCAATAGGGTAAAGACATTGAACAGGGGTAACTGTTAACAGGGAATTGTCGCGCGCAGAGACAGACCTCGGGAACATTAGCAAGACGGCCATGGATCAGATAGAGCGTGGGCACAGGGCTCAGTGGAGACGAGGCCCTACAGGCTGGAGCGTGGTCTGCCAGGGCAGGGTGAGAAGGCAGCCTGGGCTGAGCTGCTCGGGTCCTCCACTACCCCTTCCCTCCACCATCCTTCTCCACTCCTCCACCACCCCTCTCCGCTCCTCCACCGCCCCGCGCGCGGCGGGCCGCGCCCTCCGGGCGGGTGGTCGTTTCTTGCGGCGGGGTGGTGTAGTCGATTGGGGTTGGGGTGGAGTGGAGCGGGGTGGTGGAGGAGCTGAGAGGGGTGGTGGAGGAGTGGAGAGGGTTGGTGGAGGAGCCGAGGGAGAAGATTGGTGGAGGAGTGGAGAGGGGTGGTGGAGGATCAGAGAGGGGTGGTGGAGGAGCGGAGAGGGGTTTTTGGAGGAGTGGAGAGGGGTGGTGGAGGAGTGGAGAGGGGTGGTGGAGGAGTGGAGAGGGGTGGTGGAGGAGCAGAGGGAGAGGGGTGGTGGAGGAGTGGAGAGGGGTGGTGGAGGAGCAGAGGGAGGGGGGTGGTGGAGGAGTGGAGAGGGGTGGTGGAGGAGTGGAGACGGGTGGAGGATCAGCAGAGAACGAGTAAGACCACCAGGCGCAGGAATAAGCAGTACGCCAAGAGGGGGGGGGGGGCGGGGGGGGGTGGGGTGGGGGGGGGCGCGGGGGGTGTGGGTGGGGGGGGGTGGGGCGGGGGGGGGGGCCGGCGGGGTGAGGGGTGGTGGGGGAGTGGAGAGGGGTGGTGGAGG
>CAUYTI010136594.1:0-16723 GCA_963575145.1 Galago senegalensis
AAAGGTTGCAGGGTGGGCCCTGCAGATATGGTTGAGCAACTAGGAATGGAATGGGGAGGGCTGCAGGGTGGGCCCTGCAGGCCAGGGGCCCAGGAACAGAACTTATGTGAATAACAAAATGGAGTTGATCTGGTCCTCACATTGGATCACTTCTGTAGTGCTTGAGTCCCAGCTATAGGTGTGCCCATCACCCAAATCGTGTTCATTTCACCCTTTAGGTAAGTTTTTGCCCTTCTCCTCTTCCCTCCTCCCCCTGGGTGATTTCCACTGAGTTTTACTTCCCTTTGTGCACATGAGTGCTGATCAGTTAGTTCCAATTTAATAGTGAATACATGTGGTGTTTGTTTTTCCATTCTTGAGATATTTCACTTAGGACAGAGATTCTCAACCTGTGGGCCGAGACCCACAGGAACTGTATTAAAGGGCCACGGCATTAGGAAGGTTGAGAATCATTGACTTAGGAGAATGGTCTCCAGTTCCATCCAGATTTTTGCAAAAGGTATTAATTCATCTTTTTGTATGGCTGAATAGTACTCTATGGTATACATATACCACGTTTCAGAAGGGCTGAACTTTTTTTTTTTTTGAGACAGAGTTTCACTATGTCACCCTTACTAGAGTGCTGTGGCCTCACAGCTCACAGCAACCTCAAACTCTTGGGCTTAAGCTATTCTCTTGCCTCAGCCTCCCAAGTAGCTGGGACTACAGGCACCCACCACAGTGCCCAGCCATTTTGTTGTTGTTGTTTAGCAGACTCGGGCTGGGTTTGAACCTGCCAGCCTGGTGTATGTGTCTGGTGCCCTAACCACTGAGATATAGGCACTGAGCCAGCTGGACATTTTTTTTTTTGAGACAGAGCCTCAAGCTGTCCCCCTGGGTAGAGTGCCATGGCATCACAGCTCACAGCAACCTCCAACTCCTGGGCTGAAGCGAGTCTCCTGCCTCTGCCTCCCAAGTAGCTGGGACTACTGGTGCCTGCCACAATGCCCGGCTATTTTTTGGTTGCAGCCGTCATTGTTGTTTGGTGGGCCCCAGCTGGATTTGAACCCGTCAGCTCAGGTGTATGTGGCTGGCACCTTAGCTGCTTGAGCCACGGGCACCGAACCTGGACATTTTTTAAAATAACAATACTAAGTTGAGATAAAGCAATGGGAACTCTTTCATTGTTGGTTAAAGTATAAAATGGTACAATCGTTGTGGAAATCAGGCTGGTAGTTTCTCATAAAATTAAACATAAGCGAATGATTTGGTCCAATAATTTCACTCCTAGGTATTTACCCAAAAGAAATAAAAACATGTGCTCACAACAAAGCATTATAAAAGAATGTTCACAGCAGCTTTTTTTTTCTTTCTTTTCTTTTTTTTTTTGGAGATAGAGTCCCAAGCTGTCGCCCTCAGAAGAGTGCTGTGGTGTCACAGCTCACAGCAATCTCAAACCCTTGGGCTTAAACGATTCTCCTGCCTCAGCCTCTCAAGTATCTGGGACTACAGGCACCGGCCACAACGCCCAACTATTTTTTTGTTGTAGTTGTCATTATTGTTTAGCAGACCCCAGGCTGGGTTCGAACCCACCAGCCCCGTTGTATGTGGCTGGTGTCCCAGCCTCTGAGCTACAGGCATCAAGCCACAGCAACATTATTTATGAAAACCTCAAACCAGAAACAGTCCAATTGTCTAGCAATGATTGAATGGATGAAAACAAATTGTGATATATCCATATGCTGGGTCGACAGTATACCAATACAATGGTATATCAATATAATTATAATTTGTATCAATATACAACATACACAATGGATAGTAATACAATGGATATTCAGCAATACAATGGACAATGTAACAAACCACATGCTACAACATAGATAGCCTCAAAAGCATCATGCTAATTGAAGAAGCCAGGAACAAAGGCTAGATACTATATGATCCTATTTATCTGAAATTCTAGAATGCATAAAAATTAACCTATACTGACAGAAAGCAAGATGGTAGTATTCAAGAGTGGAAAGGGGGAGTGAGATTGATTGTAAAGGTCTTCAAGGAAACTTTCTGCCATGATAAAAAATAGTGCAAATCTTTATCACAGCAATAGGTTTACACACAGGGCCACCCCTAAGGTAGGTGCACAGAGCTTGGGAAAATGTATGTCGTGTGACCCTTGTTTACACACACTATGCGAATCATCTAAATTAGTGTGTCAGTACCATTCTGGTGGCCCAATTTCATGAAGTACTGTCAAAGAAATACTGTTCTGGCTTAGTGGAGCAATCCACTTGTCATGCTATCCTCCTGGAACCAAATTCCAACCCATGAGTTCCATAGATGATCTGACAGTTGAGAATCCTGGAGCTCCTTGGGATATCTGGTGGGCCCTAAGCATGGGGTGGGGGGCTCTAGAGACTCGAATTGTGCCTTGAAGAGGAGAAACATGGACCAGGTCCTTTAGAATGGTATGAACTAGTCTCAGGCACTGAAAATTTTAAAGAAAGGCCTACAAGGTGCAGAGATGTTTCTCAAGATTCAGGGCATGGGGCAGAAGCCCCATTTGCCCAGGTCTAAGGTGGTTACACACATTTATCAAAACTCATTGAACTGTTTACTTATAATGTGAGCATTTATTGCACATAAATTATACCTTAATAAAGTATACAATAACTACTAATAAAGAAAACTGTATCTCAGATTCCGAGGCCTCATTCCAGACAAAGTCAGGCTGTCTTCTGTCTGGACAAAATTTATAAGAAATTTTCACTTATCCAAGATGCATTTCCCGGCTAAGCCCTGATGTACCCCTTCATCTTCGGTTCCTGATACTCCCTTTCTTGCCCCATGTTCCAAACACACTGAATTTAGAACCAATCCCTAAAAATGCCCACTTGCTCCTTGGAATCTTAATCTCTACATATTAGGTTTCCCCTGCTTAAACCCGCACCTTCTTTACACAAGTAATTCCTACACATCATTCAAAGTCCATCTGAAGTGTCACTTTTTCTGGGGAGCCTTCCCTGACCACTAAATAGAGTTATAAGGGAGGGAGGGAGGGAGTATGATGCTTCCTTGCTGACCCCACAAGTCTTGGGACACACTTTTTATGACTATGACACTTGTCAAAACTGGACTGTTGGTACCTGTCTGGGGGGTTTCTACCATACCAAATTGCAAGTTCCTCCAAGATAGGAACCAGATCTTCTTCAACCCAGAACCTAGCACATAGACCAGCAACATAATAGGCTCTCAATACATTCATTCATTGAGTGAATGAATCAATCAATTTGTTTCCTTTTTGGGACTCTTAAATTGGAGGCTTTGATGGTGGGTGATTTTACCAGAGTGACCTATAAACAAAAAATCTTAAGAGCTAAGACATACCAGAGAGGGGGGTATTTGATCAGAAGAACATTTTAACTCCTACCAAGTTATTTCAGCCTATTTGGGACTGGCATTTGTGAAATGGCCAGGGTCAGGGCTCATTCTGTGGCCTGCATTAGTGTAAGATACCCACTATCACCACTATCATCATTGCTATCCTTTATTGGGCACTTATTATGTGTAAGGTGCTGATATAATACACTTCTGTATATTATCTCATTTAATCTGCACAATAACCCTGGGAAGAAGGTGCTATTCCTATATGAAACTGGCAATATTTGCTCTTTTTTGACCCATAAGATAGCATTTTCATATGGTACAACCTAATATTACCAAAATCTTTTTAGAACTGAGGAAACTAAGGTTCAAGGAGGTAAGTCCTTTGCCCAGATTTGAATGTTTATCCTTTCTAACTCCAGAACCCTTTTGCTATTTCCCCAACACTGCCGGCTTCCATCAGCTGTGAAATTATTTCTATAAGCCAATCCATAGAGGCCAAGAGATTAGACAGAGGCAGGTTTGGCTGGGATTTCAAATGCTCTTTTCCAGGGGAGTTGAGCTGGGTTAGCCTGAATATGTTATTTTTTCAGTGGTCATGTTTCCAATTTCTTTTTAGCCTCTCACTCATCCAGAATTCACATCATCCCTCACCACACACACACACTCACAGAGAGGAAGAGCCAAGCAGCTGACTCACACACCACAGCACAGTTGCCTTGACTTTGTTCACGTAGGCCCAGCAGCTTAAGACTCCTGCTCCAGCATCAGTGGTGTCCTCAGTTGGCACCCATTGGAGCCACTGCATTCTCTAGTCCACTGTGGAAATGGCTGGAGTCAGTGTTCTTGCCCTGGGGAAAGACAGCCATCAGAGGTTGGCAGAGGCTCAAATCCAAAGTCAATGATTATGCCTGACATCTGAAAGGGCATAGGCAGCAGTGGGGAGTCCTGCCAGCTTGATCTTTGAGCCTCAGACAGAACCGGCTGCAGGTAGGGCAGACCCTGACCCCAACAGCCTGTCACCTCCCTGCCTACCAAGCCCTGTGAGCTGCTTGCCGGGGTAAGAGGCCTGGCAGTATTGGAGGCTGGGAAGAGAGACATGGTATAGAATGCAATGACCCCTTCGGTGAGGCTCACAGTGATCATCATTCATACCATGAGAGCAATGACAGAGCACTGCCTGGATAGGGGGTAGGCAGAGGATGGAGGCCAGGGGACTGCAGATAGGCGTAAGGTGGGTCTGAGAGGCCTGGTTGAAAAAATGGAGAGGGAGGCTAAAAGTTCAGGCAGACCCCCACCCCAGGGTGTTCCACTTTTTGATGAGTGTGGTTGGAAGATGAGTCAGACTGGCTGGGAGGTTGGTCTGAGGCTACAAGTCCTGGGCCACAGAAGAGAGGAACCGGAAGGGCTTCCTCCAAGAACCCCAGAAGCCCCTGGCATTTCCGGGCATAACTAGAAAGAGAAGCAGACAACCCCAGGATCTTACAAAAGACAGCTCAGAAGCTTCCTGTTTCCTCTCTCAGGAGGGGGCAGCCTGAGACACCACAAAGCACTCTGGGCTGGAATTTAGGAAGACTGGGTGCTAGTCTCATCCCTGCCTGCTGGAGCCCTCCTCTCTCTGGGCCTCCGTGTTCCCCACCTGCACAAATGATGATGCAGGATTGGTATAGTGCAGAAGGCAGCTGGTTAGAGTTGTGGTTTTCAAACTTGTGCAGTTTGGAGCATTTTCTTCAAGTAAAATTTAATGTAGCAGCTCAACATGAAAGATAGATGAAAGTAGAGCTGCTCTTGGCTTGCCCCACCAAGAGGTTTCCTCAGAACCTCTATTCCAGCCCACAGCCCCTTTTAAAGATCACTGGGTAAGAGCAGTAGTCCTCATACTTGAGTCCATATTAGCATCACCTGGAGGGCTTGCTAAAACACACTGTTAGGCCTGCCCCTTTAGTTTTTGATTGAGTGTACAAAGGATGGGATCAAGAATCTGCATTTCGAACAAGTTCCCAGGTGATGCTGATGCTGCTGGTCCAGGGACCGCACTTTGAGAACCACTGGCTTATATTACACCAGAGGGCCTTTCTAAGATTCATGTACAATCATATTTACATTAATCCGCTGCAGATAGATTTTCTATGATATGGAAGCATAGGAGAGTATCCAGCATTGTGCCTGGTACATTTTAGGTACTTAGTTAAAGCTGGGAGGATCTAATTCTAAATGCTCTGCCTATAAGTCTCTTTAAGGTGTAAAGTCATGCTAGCTACTGGTCAAGGGAGTGACAGAGGCAGAAACCTTTTCTTTAATGACTTTACAGTCTGCCACAGCCCTTCCACCCCCCTAGGAAATAACACCCCCGCTAATCCCACCATTAGAGGTTATTCCATGCTAAGCATTATCCTTTCCAGATGATCTCTTTTTTTCCAGGTAACCCCCCGGGGAAGGGGTAGCTGTTCAGTCCTTGACCCCTAGCATTTCTCAGATGTTTCCCCCATGTGTAGGACACACAGCCTTGATCCTCTGGGGGTTGCTGCAGCACAAGGGCCTTACCTGTGTCATTTTTCCTAGCATGCCTATGGTTCCTAGCCCAGTGCCAGGTATAGGGTGGGCACTCCATACAAGTTTGCAGAATAGAAGAAAGGAAGCATCTGAGGGCCAGCTTGATCTTGTCCACATGGGCCACTAGCCCCCCATAATGATCAAGGCTGCTCACTTGGGAATTTTAGAAGGGTACGCAAGGTGGGCAGGTCTCTAGCCACATTCACCTGAGATTGCTGCCTGGGAGGTTTTGCAAACTGGCTCCAGGAATGTTCAGGGTCTCCCATTCCCCCACATCCTCCTTTCCAGCCTGATCACTTTCTTAAACAAATTGGCACCAACCCTGGTGACAGGCTTGATCATTTCCCTTTGCTTCGTGATGGTGTTAAGTGATTGCCAAAGGCCTGTTCCTGAATAGTCAGCACATTCCTCAGGCCTGCGAGTGGGAGCCCATCTGCTCCCAGAGTGCTTCCTTTCTTTTATTGTGCTATTTTGGCTTTAATTTCCCATTTGGACAGAAGCATCTTCCAGCTGGTGAAGAAGGGGAGAAGCTGGAGAGCTGGAGAGGAGCACCACAGACTTTCTTCATTTCTCACTCATCTCCCTAGTTTGTCTGGAATTAACAAATGTTAAACTATGTGCCAGATACTGACTGCTCTTAGTTCTCTTTATGCATCCACACAATTATTCCTTACCCACTGTGAAGATGACACAAATATGATCCCCATTTTCCAGATGAGGAAACTGAGACTGAGAAAGGTGAAGTGACTTGCTCAAGGTCACACAGTATATGATAGGGCTGGTATTTGAACTCAGGCAGGTCTGGCTCTGGAGGCTGAGTTCTTAACCCATTGCCTCTACCACTTAGAAGGGCTTAAATTCTTCAGTCTAGATGTGGGCCCAATGATATCTGAGTCCATGGTCCTTTCCCTCATCACTATCTGTCACCAGGACCTAAGGTCATTTACATTTAAAAAAGGATTTTTTCCAGGCGGCACCGTAGCTCAGTGGATAGGGTGTTGGCCACATACACTGAGGCTGGAGGGTTTCACCATCTAAACAACAATGACAACTGCAAAAAAAAAAAAAATAGCTGGGTGTTGTGGCAGGCACCTGTAGTCCCAGCTACTTGGGAGGCTAAGGCAAGAGAATCGTTTAAGCCCAAGAGGAGGGCTCTGAGCTTGGAGGTTGCTGTGAGCTATGATGCCACACCACTCTACCAAGGATGACATAGTGAGACTCCATCTCAAAAAAAAAATAATTTTTTAAAGATTTTCTCCAACTCTTGCCACCGACCCACTCATTCAATGCAATGTTTAAACTCGCAGATCCTGGACCAATGTGGACTTTACCCTTGGGTTAGTTGTAAGGGGCTGATGTAATAATGAAAAACAGATGCTGGGAATTTAGTGTTCATTGTGTGTATTTTTCTTCATGCCTCGCCTCATGTATGTCTCACATTACCCCTAAAGTAGGTTGTAAGAGGAACTGAGGCTCAAAGAGCTCCCAGCCAACCACAGACCCAGCTCTTGGGCACTTCGCTGCCACACTCCATGTTAAATGGCAAGGTAGCCTTCACTAGGTGTCAGATGCTGTCCAAACACTCTCCTTTATTAATTCATTCAATCCTCACACAAACTCCAGGAAGTAGGTATTATTATTATCCGTCTAGCTCTACTTCACAGATGAGGAAGCTGAGGCATGGAGAGGTCAAATAACCAGCCCAAGGTCACACCAGCCAGAAAACGGGATACCTGGCACTTGAACTTAAGCTATTGGCTTAGATCAGCAATTCTCAACCTGTGGGTCACAACCCACGGAACTGTATTAAAGGGCCATGCATTAGGAAGGTTGAGAATCACTGGCTTAGCCTGTTGTAATCCTGGGTTTAAACCAGTACCGGTTCTAAACCAATACACTGTGTTGCTTCTTGGCAGTGAGGCCACCTCAGGGCACTTGTTTTCTTCTCCTTATCTCCCTGCTATTCCAAATTGATTTGATCTTCACAATAACCATAACTCTTGGAGGCTCTGGAATTCAAATGACATCTCTGCAACTCATTAGTAGTGACCTCCACTTCTCTCTGTGCCTCGGCCTCCTAATCTGTAAAGTGAAGATGATACAGTAATGAGCTCATAGGGTGACTGTGAACATGAAGGCCAGGCAGGGTGGATCCCTCATCACCACCACCACCTTGTGTTGCCTTTTCTCCAGCCCAGGCCTGACATCCTGTGGGAGGGGGAAGTGGTGCTTCACGCCCTTTCACTTATCAGTCTCACCCTCCGTGTTTGTCTCTTCCTGTCCCAAATGAAAAGCAGCCCTCAGTTACAGATTCCCTAGACTTTTTAAAACTTGGTGATTACAATTCCTCCCAGGAGATCAGAGAAACCCATTTCCCTAGCATTTCAAGCAGGAATTCTATTGTCATTTGGTAAGTCAAACATGGCCAAGGTGGCCCAACCCATCTCCTTTCTTCTCCACCCTTAGTAGAGATAGAGAACAGACAACTTGATGGAACACACCCCAGCAGCACCACATGACCAGACACTGAGAGAGAAATTTTCACGGCAAGAAAAGGCACTCATTTCAAATACTTACTTGGATTCTAAGAATTCCGTGCTATACTAGTGACTATAGAAGTGACCTTCTTGTCTTCTTTATCTAAAGTGCTAAGGTATTGGGGAAGAAATATAAATTATCCAGTATCTTTCACATCTTCCTAAGTGTCTTTGTCCTATAATTCCAGTCTTCTCCAGTTACTACTGTTATCTTGTGTCTTAAGTTCAGTGGGGTAGCCCATAGGACTACCTATCAGCAGGCAATCAGGATTAGAAAAGGAAGACCCCTTCTCAGTTCTTAATTTGCAGACCATGCTCTAACCCTGGCCACTGCCAGGGCCCTGACCCCAGCCTAGATTTTCCCTAACCCTGTTCACATACTGAGCCTAGAACCTGATAACTGGCTGCTCTAAATCTCATTCACAGGCTCAGCACCTAATAACAGAATGAAGGAACTCCACCCTGCAGAGGTAAAGCCACTTGGCCAACATCACAAAGAACCAATCCTCCATCGCAGCTATATACTGACCCTGAACTTGAGCTGAGTTTGTAGCCACCAAGGACAAGACTTCAAACATGTGGATGTATAAGTGTAAAAGGGTAAAAGGGCCCCTATTATAAAGGTTCCAACTCAAAGATAGGAGTAGACACCACATCTTTGTCTCTGAGGGAGAGCCTACTGTTCCAGACTTCATGGAGTACTGGGGCTATTAAAAAGAATTCTTGCCTAGGGAGAGTGACTTCTATGATGAAAAAAAATCAATAAATTGCTATTGAATACAGTCCAACCTCATTTACTCAAACTAATTGGAGGTAGCCTTTCAAATTAGCAAGCCATTTGTATTGTAGGTTACTTATAAAGAAATGAAGCTTTATTGCTTTGAACAATTCACAGTTGCACTAAGCAGGCTAACAAATTGGAGCCTAATGGAGGTCTTAGGAGATTTGCCTTAACAAAATGAAAAGAATCCCCAACATCAATCATTTGTATGCAAATGACCCTGCCAAAGAAATGACAAAATTTGCTGCCTTAAAGTATGGAAACCCAGCACAGAGTCCATTTATTCAATTCATTTATTACTTTGGTGAGCGTAGACAAAGAAAGGCCAGTTAGGGCTGAAGCCATTCCAGTTTGGTTTTCATGGGGTGTCTTCTAACAAGATTTTACTGTAAAAGGACACAATTGGAGAGTGGCTTAGAAGTAGCAGGTGCAATCCATCCACTGATGGAATAAAAGATGGTTTTGGAATACTGTCACTTCCTTTAATTTTTTTTTTTCCTAAGAAGACCTTAAGAAAAAAAAGTTACCAACACAAGTGAAGTACCTCAGTGTTTTGTCAAAACCCGGAACAAACATTAAGGAGAAAAAAATGTGAAGGTCAAGGAAGGAAATAAACAAGAAGGGTAAGTAATGCATGAATCATCCACTACCACCTGATGGCTCCTTAAAAAATAAAAATAAAACCATGGAAGGAAATCGAGTCTGTGCCAAAGTTTGGCATCGTGATAGAGGATCCAGCACAGGCTCTGTGTCTTTATTTCATAGAAGGAACTGACCTTTGGCCTCTGATTTCTATTGCCTTTTCCTCGGAGCCTTACAGAGCACAAGGTTAGATGATGCTTCCCCAGCACCAGTGCCCCCTCTGTCCTGGACACTGTGAGTGGTGATAGGAAAATCATATTTTATTTGCACGTAGTTAATTACCCCCACCTGTTTACCAAAGACTTAGAGGTGGTTTACAATAAAAAGTAATGGCAAAATAAAAACAGAGAATCAGGGCGGCACCTGTGGCTCAGTGAGTAGGGTGCCAGCCCCATATACCGAGGGTGGCGGGTTCCAACCCGGCTCCAGCTACTCGGGAGGCTGAGGCAATAGAATCGCTTAAGCCCAGGAGCTGGAGATTGCTGTGAGCTGTGATGCCATGGCACTCTACCAAGGGCAACAAGGTGAAACTCTTCTCTCTAAAAAAGAAGAAAGAAAGAATCAACACCAGACAAAATATCAATAGGAAAATTTCAAAATCAAGTGTTGAATAGTGCAAAGACCATATAAAGTTGCACGACAGGTTGCTAAAAAGAGGTGGAGTTGGGATTTAAACCTGTTCAGTCCAGGGGACTACCTCCTAAAGGAATACAGACTATCCAGATGAACCTATCTGAAGAGATAAATGCGATCTTGAGCAAGATACTCAACTTCCCTGAGCCTGCTTCTTCATCTGAATGATGGGCCTAATAAATATTACCTATTTCATAGGCTATTATGAGGACTCAATGTGATGATGTTTGTAAATCACTGAGCCCCACTGTCTGACAGAGAACAATCAATGAAAGATGTGAGAACAGATATAAAGGCAGCCTCCCATGATGCAATACAAAGCATTTGCCCATCATGGCACCTGGTTTGATCCTCACACCAGCCAGATCTTGGCCCCAGTATCACAAAGAAGGGAGAGCAGAGGAAGGGGAAATCTTTGGGGAAGCTTCCTGCAAGAGGTGTTACTCCAGTTAGAGCTTCTGAAGAACATGTAGGATTTGAGGGGATGCAACTAAAGTCGAGGAATGATCTGGAGCAGAGGGACAGGTAGGAAATAAGAATAGAGAGGGGAGAGTGAGGCAGGATTGGCTCCTGAACTTGCTCGAATCTGGCCAGCTGGTGAAGGAATATGGATGCCATCTGACAGGAAATGGAGAGTCACTGAAGAATTCTGAGCAGGTTGAGCAGGGGAAGGATGTGACATGTTGAAAGGGATGTTTTCAAAGGCAGAGTCTGTCTGCTGTTGTCTGCTGTGTGCAGGCTGGGCGCGGGGAGGGGGGTGTTGGAAGGAGTGAAGACTGGCAGACCAGCTGCAGTGATCCAAGGGAAAGACACACGATGAAAGCTCAGGCTAAGGCAATAGGGATAGAGAAGACAGATGGTTCCCAATCCCAGTTAGGGGTATCTGAGAGGGAAGATTTGACATACTTCCCTTCTAGACTTGAAATTTCATGAGGGCAGGGACTGTCCACTGCTTGTTTCCTCATCATACCTCCAGGACCTAGCATAGTACTTGGCACATAGTAGATGCTCAGCACAAGTTTTTTCTTTTCTTTCTTTCTTTTTTTTTTTTATTTTGAGACAGAGTCTCACTATGTTGCCCTCAGGAGAGTGCTATGGCCTCACAGCTCACAGCAACCTCAAACTCTTGGGCTTAAGCAATTCTCTTGCTTCAACCTCCCAAGTAGCTGGGACTACAGGCTCCTGCCACAACACTCGGCTATTTTTTTTGTTGTGGTGGTGGTGGTTATTGTTGTTTAGCAGGCCTGGGCTGGATTTGAACCCTCCAGCCCCAGTGTATGGGGCTGGCACCCTAACCACTGAGCTACGGGTACTGAGCCATCAGCACGAAATTTATTTATTTATTTATTTATTTATTTATTTATTGAAATTTTTGTATTGATAGTGTTTGATCATACCATTGCCAAGAATCCAGAGAAAGACATTAAAATACTGCCATGCCATTTATTCTCTTGCCTCCAATTTCCTAAAGATCCTAGGTGAGCCACCCACAAGGAATAACAAATGAGAATTAAAATAATCCTCTACTGATGTTTGTTCAAATGCTCAATACTCCAGGTCGAAGTCCTAACAACAATTGACTAAGACCCTTTAGCTCAGGCTTCTTTTCCAAGCTTGGAAATCCAAAGTTCTGAGTCCAAATAATGGACGAGTTTTATTAATGAACGGATGAATGAATGCCTTCATGCAGACAGACACTGCATAAGAAAAAGCTAATCAACAATAAGCAAGGGGAAGAAATAGAGGATCATCAAAAAAAAAAAATCCCATCACTGTAATTGATTTTCCTTCACTGTCGCTGGACTAAGCTGACAACATGGTGTAGAAAGGCAGCCCTAAAGAAAACTGGAGCTGTCTAGGAAAGAAGCCATCTAAAGCAGAACAAGCATCTGAAGCAATGCTCTGTAAGGAAGCATACCAAGCATACATCCCGTGGACAGTTCACACATTGTAGGAACATCATAAAGCAGGTAAATGACAGAGGGTAGAAGAATGGCATTGTTTACCTCACAAAAGGATTAATTGAGGATCCATTTAAAATAGCAAACTGCCTTTCTGTTATACTTAGATTGAGACTGGGACTTCACTTACTAAAATTGGATTCCCATTTAGAGTAATGGTAAAAGCTTTGATTTGGGAGTCCAGAGAACTTAGCCTAGGCAAGTAGCATAGGCTCTCCAGCCTGGTCAACATAACAAGATACTGTCTCTGCAAAAACTTTCTTAAATTAGCCAGGTGCTGTGGTGGGTGCCTAGTGTCCCAGTTACTCAGGAGGCTGAGGCAGGAGGATCATCTGAGCCCAGGAGTTTGAAGTTGCAGTGAGCTATAATCACACCACTACACTCCAGCCTGGGTGACGGAGTGAGACTCCCTCTAAAAAACAAACAAACGAAACAACCCACCAGCTCTGCTCCCTGAATCTACTACATACTGTATCCCAGATACAACACTGACTAGCTGTATAGCCTTGGGCAAATGGCTTAGCCTTTCTGACCTTCAGTTTCTTTATCAGTAAAATGTAATAATACAATACCTGATTCTGCCTCATGAGATTAAATAAGGGAATGCACATCATGTGTTCAGCAGTACCTATAAGGTCTCAGTAAGTATTGGCTTTCACTCTTAATTGGAACTATATGACTTTAGGCAAGTCATTTTCTTTCTCTGGGCCTTGGTTTCCTCATGAGCCTGAGGTTTCTTTTATCCAAACCTTGTAGATGTAGATGTGGTCCCTACCTGTCTCTGCCCTCTGGGGTCCCCAACTGAGAGCTCGGCCCCTAGAAGGACCACTGGTACTCCTAGAAGAGAGAAAAGGCCAAATAGACATAAAATGAATGCATGCATTTACCTTAATATATTTTATAAAAATCCCAACTCACTTGGTTTCCACCCCTGAATTCTAGCCTCTTCCTCCCTCCCCAAGCTGCCCTATTTTCTTAACCATCTTTATCCCAGGCCCTAAGCGAGGGTGAGCCTAAGAGCGCAGCTATTCTCTGGACAGCATCCCTAGCTAATTCCCCATGGCATTAGGACTTCAAGTTCTTCCTTTAGGTTCCCCTCCCCCAACCCGGGAAACTGTGAATCACATCAACCTTTGCTGCCCTCTGCTGTCTGGCTCCAGATGTGCTAGCTCCAATTGGGCTGATTTAAGTCCGTTTCCAAGGACCTATCAAGTTTCCTAGGTCCTAGCTGCCCCTCATGCCAGGAGTACATAATATCCATGCTCCCCCTTAATGTACACAAATGAGCAGTCCTCCCTATTCAGATCCAACATAGCCAAGCCACATCACAGCTGATGTGGTCCATGAGTTTGGAGCTGTTATCTTCAGCAAAGAAGGTGAGCTGCCAGAGCCACCCATAATCTCATCTAAACCCCCTTCTCAAACATTCCACAATCATTTACTGTTTTCTCTGTGTTGGGCACTGTGCAAAATGTTTCCCATGCATTATCTTATTAAATCCTGGCACCAACCTTGAAAGTAAGTAAAATTATTATTATCCTCATTTTACAGAGGAAGAAATTGAGACTCTGAAAAGTGAATGTCTTATGCAAGGTCACAGAGCCAGCAATGGCAAAGATGGGACATTCAAAACTGATCTATAGCCCAGTGCAGTGGCTCACACCTGCAATCCTGGCATTCTGGGAGGCTGAGGCAGGTGGATCTCTTGAGCTCAGGAGTTCAAGACCAGCCTGAGCAAGAGCAAGACTCCATCTCTAAAAATAGCCAGGCGCTGTGGTGGGTATCTGTAGTCCCAGCTACTTGGGAGGCTGAGGCAAGAGGATCCTTTGAACCCAAGATTTTGAGGTTTCTGTGAGCTATGACACCATGGCACTCTACCCAGGGTGACAAAGTAAAACTCTGCTTAAAAAAAAAAAAAACAGATCTATATATTTTTAAAGCCCATGTTTTTAACCACTGGCCATGATATAGAGGGTAGTTTAGAGAGGAACAAAGTGTAGAAAGACAAACTAGTTAGGGTCTGTGGCAATAGTCCAGGACAGTAAGCACAGGAAGTGATACTCTTTATGTGCATTTAGAAGGTGGGCTTGAGAAGACATGGTGACTGACTGAGTGTTGAGGCAGAGAAGAAGAAGGGGTCTGAAATGGCCCTCAGAATTCTGGCTTCAGCAACTATGTGGATAGGAACATGTTGGAATGTGTGGAAAATGAAGAGATCCTTTTTAGACATACTGAATGTGAGACATCCAGGTAGAGATGGTCAGTAGGCGATTGGTTTTATGAGACCATAGCTCATTTAAGAGGTGTGTGGGCTGGTGTCAACTTGGAATAGGTGATTTTTTTCAGGGAGAGTGTGATTCATCAGAAAAGAGGGCTGAGGCTGGAACATCAATACTTAAGGGGGAAAAATATAAAAGGAGTGGAGGAGGGAAAACTAAGCAGCAGCAGCAACCAGAAATACAGGAGTTGAACCAGGAACAATTGTCAAGGAAGTCAAAGGAGAGTTTCAAGAGAGGAATAGTTCTCCTAGGTCAACTCCCACAAAGAGGTTTTGCCCTCAAAACAGTTCTCTAGAATAGATTTTGTAAGTAGAATAGATTTTGTTCTGGTTATCTACTGCAATGTAATAAAAAACACCCCCAAATTTAGCAGTTTACAAAAACAAAAATCATTGTATTAGTTCTTCTTTAAGTGTTTGGCAGAATTCAGCAGTGAATACATCAGGTCATGGGCTTTTCTTTGTTAAGAGACTTTTCATTATGTTATGGCTTTGATCTTGTTACTTGTTACTTGTTTATTGAAGTTTTCTACTTCTTCATGGTTAAATCTTTGTCGATTGTATGTATCCAGGAATTCATTTATTTATTCTAGGTTTTTCAGTTTGTTGACATATAGTTGTTCATAATTCATAATGTTCAGAACAGTCATTAATAACATTTTGTATTTCTGTGCTCTCAGTTATGTCTTATTTTTCATTTCTGATGTTATTTATTTGGGTCGTCTCTCTTTTTTCTTAATCCAAAGGTTTGTTGATTTTGTTTATCTTTTTAAAAAATCAACTTTTCATTTTATTGATCTTAGGTATTTTTTGTCTCAATTTCATTCATTTCTTTTCTGATCTTTATTATTTCTTTCCTTCTATAAATCTTGGATTTGGTTTGCTCTTGGTCTTCTAGTTCTTTGAGGTGCATTGTTAGGTTGTTTATCTAAAGTCTTTCTTACTTTTTGGATGGAGGCATTTATAGCTTTTGGTCTGTTATGTTTCCATTTTCATTTGCTTAAAGAGATTTTTTAAATTTCCTTAGTTTTTTCGTTGGCCCATTGGTCCTTCAGGAACATGTTCTTTAATTTCCATGTGTTTGCGAAGTTTCCAAGGTTCCTCTTGTTATTGATTTCTAGTTTTATTCTTATTGTGGTCAGAAAAGATACTTGATACAATTTCGACTTTTTAAATTTATTCACACTTGTTTTGTGGCCTAAGACATGGTTATGTTCTGAAGAACGTTCCACATGATGAAGAAAAGAATGTGTATTCTGCAGCAGTTGTGTGAAAAGTCCTGTAAATGTCAGTTAGGTCTATCTGGTCTAGTATGTAGTTTAACTATGCTCTTTCTTTGTTGATTTCCTATCTGGATGATGGCCCTTTACTGAGTGGGGTGTTATAGTCCCCTACTATTACTGTATTGCATCTATCTCTCTCTTTAGATTTATTAATGTTTACTTTATATACTTGGGAGCTCCAGTGTTAGGTGCCTAGATATTTAGAAGTGTTACATTCTCTTGCTGAATTGACCCTTTTATCATTCTATGTATAATGACATCTTGTTTCTTCTTACAGTCTTTGGTTTATAGTCTATTTTATCTGGTATAAGTAAAGCTATTCCTGTTCTTTTTGGTTTTCTGTTGTATGTAAAAACCTTTCTCATCCCTCCACTTTCAGTGTATGTGTATCTTTATAGGTGATGTGGGTTCCTTATAGGCAGCATATATTTGGGTCTTGGGTTTTTTTTTTTTTTTAATTCAATCAGCCACTCTGGTTTTTTGTTTTTGTGTTTTGTTTTTTTTTTTTTGAGACAGAGCCTCAAGCTGTCCCCCTAGGTAGAGTGCTGTGGCATTACAGCTCACAGCAACCTCCAACTCCTGGGCTCAAGCGAGTCTCTTGCCTCCGCCTCCCAAGTAGCTGGGACCACAGGCGCCGGCCACAACGCCCGGCTATTTTTTGGTTGCAGCTGTCATTGTTGTTTGGCGGGTCC
>CAUYTI010136595.1:0-25111 GCA_963575145.1 Galago senegalensis
TAAAGTGGAGATTCATCTACCTATCAATTAATTTATCTATCACATAAAATGATCTCATTGACATAATTTTAGCTAATGGCAACCTAGTTATTTCTTTACTACTGAAGTCTTCATGAACTAAATAAAAGTTGTTAATAAAAAAAAAAAAAAGATAAGAAATTCAACTGCTGGGAGACCTCTATATTGTAAGAAGAGATGACCAGGCTATGTAGAAATACCCTAGAGCAGCGATTCCCAATCTGTGGGTCATGACCCGCAGGAACTGTATTAAAGGGCCAGGGCATTAGGAAGGTTGAGAACCACTGCCTTAGAGGATGAGATGCCTTATGGAGAAAGAAAACCACGCAGGCTAAATACTCAAACTTGCTGAAGAAGCCACATCTATTCCAAAACCCTCCAGCTGACAGTGCTAAAATCAAAGACAAAGTAACTTAGATAAATTCTTCTGAAATTCCTTACCATCAACATTATGAAGAAAAATTCCAGTGATTCCTTTAGGCCACTAAAAATCCAAGTAACTTTTTACATAGCAATA
Source organism: Galago senegalensis (assembly GCA_963575145.1). NCBI lineage: Eukaryota > Metazoa > Chordata > Mammalia > Primates > Galagidae > Galago > Galago senegalensis. The sequence continues at coordinate 536 of CAUYTI010136595.1, forward strand.
GATAACAAAATGATCAGAAAAGTAGGGAGATTTCAGAGTATGGATTTTTCTTCCAAGTTTTCATTTCTTTTTTAAAATTATTATGATTTACCCTATAGCTATCTTCTTAAATAGTTCAGTTGTGAATAAATGGCCTGCAGATATTTTCATCATAAATTCTTTCATTTCTACACAGTGGTGATTGTTTACATTGCTGATGTAAATTTTGCTGTTGCTTGTAAAAACCAAGATAAAGAGAATAACTTACAGAATGTTTATGATTTTTAGACACGAAAAAGGAAGATCATGTGATAGAAAGACTCACATTGTATTCAGATGTGAATTTTAAACAAAGCTAATTTTATGCATAACAGTTGCTCCAGAAAGATTCTATTTACGGCGTGTCTGTGCTTAGCAAGAAATTCTCTCTCCTCCGTAAGCTCACCCAGTGAAAATATGCACTTATGGTCATGCTTAACCAACTAATATCATCAGTAATAAGTGCTGTTTTACATTTGTAATATAAATAACAATTCTTCCCTTTAAATTTTAACTTTGAGAGTAAATGAGTGAACAGTCATTACCAAGTGAGGACTGCTGAAAATCAATCATTTGAATTTCTAAATGTGTAAATCAATTAAAATCTTAGCAAGAGGCTTGGCGCCTGTGGCTCAAGCAGGTAAGGCGCCAACCACATACACCTAAGGTGACGGGTTTGAATCCAGCCCAGACCTGTCAAACAACAATGACTACAACCAAAAAATAGCCGGGAGTTGGGAGGGCACCTGTGGTCCCAGCTACTTGGGAGGCTGAGGCAGGAGACTCGATTGAGCCCAGGAGTTGGAGATTGCTGTGAGCAGTGAAGCCGTAGCACTCTACCCAGGGGCTGAGCTTGAGGCTCTATCTCAAAAAAACAAAAACCTTAACAAGAACAGACTCAGCTAACAGAGGACTCAGATTCAGACTCAAGACTCAGAGGACTCAGACTCAGACTCAACTGACAGAGGATTTCAGTAACATTGCTTAGCACCGTGTTCTGCTGTCTATTTACTTGAGATAAGCCTTTGAGGACGCAAGTTAAGAATAGAGAGAGGTTTCCTAGATGCAAAGAAAAAGAAAAAAAACCAGCAAAAACATAAAATGCAAGTTTTATGTTATCACAGTAAGGCTGTAAGGAGAGAGGAGAGTCAGTAAACTGGGCTTTTCTCTGAGTGTGTGGAATACATTCCAGCCTTTTCATCATTATCTGGAAGGACACTGTGCAGCTCAGATGATGGCCAAAATACCCACATCCATTCCTTTGGGAGAAAAAACTGTTTCCACCCTCACGGAAGTGTGATTGTGGGGAGAGAAATCTTCAGTGGCTGAAAGCTGATTATTTTTAGATTTTTGATTTGTCCATGAAGAACTCTAATAAGGGCACTGATGCTACAAAATTGAGACTGTCACCTAAGTTTCTTCAATACCATCATCACTTCCACTGGGAATGGCTGTAACATTACTGAATAAATCATTTTCTGCTAAGAAGCAAAACACTCTGATGGCTATTACAGGACGTTCAGGTGCTCAACAGCAAGAGAAGAATCAGCAAGACTACGTAAACTGTATCTATAAAACGTGGTTTATCCATCAGCCCCACCCCCAAATTCCAAACTTTACACCTTCTAGAATACAGTTAGATTATTTTTTATTGCAAACAGGAAGATAGCTATTCTCTAGGGGGTGCCGGGTCTGCAGTTTCTAAAACTCACTAAAGGTAGGACACAGCGTTTTAAATGTCAGGGGGAATTTAGTGCGAGATTTTTGATGAGAGAAAAGTCACTTTAGTCAAGGTCTTTTTGTGGGAGATGGCCTTGGTAAACAGCAATCAGAAAGTAGCACCTCTCCATGGACAGTAGGTCACTGATCTGGCATGAATCATTCATCCAGAGTTTCCAAAGTCCCTGCAGGACTGCAGGACTTCATGGTGAATAGGAAATGAAATAAGGTTCATGTCTGATTCTTTCTTTAATGCCTTGTAGAACTTTCCTGTGGCAGGTTTAAACAATATTGTCGGAAGTTATGGAGGAAGAGCAGAAACTCATGCTACACATACAATTGTTTTCTCAATGAATAACAAGAACATTTTCTTTTCTGAAGTTGTCAATTTTACATTTTTCAAAAACACAGTAAGGATGTAGAAAAAAAGCATTATTTTTCCATGCTGAAAGGAAAACATGATAACTAAAACTATTAATAATAAAAGGGGATACATCAGTGTTTGGGTATGTTTCTTGCTTTTTTTTTTTAATGAGGCTCTAGTTTTACCACATGTGTAATCAATTCGTTTAATTAAATAACTTGATCAAGCTGAGACGTAACCTTCAGTGTCTTTCTGAGCTGTTACCCACCAAACAGCTTCAGATTCAAGGGCTGGGCTTCAAGATTAGGGCTGGATTGCTGCAATATTGAGCACCTAAATGTATTGATTACTATTAGATAAACATCAATCCCATAATCTCCATACACTCAGTGGAGTCTGATGTAAGTGTGTTAAAAATAAATGAAGTTGGGCTCTCCAGATTAATAAGGGATAGAAGAGAAAAGATTTAAGTAACTTCAATCAAAAATGAAAATGGGGCTTGGCACTTGTGGCTCAAGTGGCTACAGGCATAGAAGGAACGTACCTCAAAATAATGAAAGCATATACGAGAAAACCACAGCCAAAATCATACTAAATGGGAAAAAGTTGAAAGTCTAAGGACTTTGATAAGACAAAGGTGTCTACTATGAGTGCTTCTGTTCAACATATGACTGGAAGTTCTCACCAGGGAGGTCAAACTATTCCTGTCTGCCAATGATGTGATTTCATACCTTGAAAATGCTAATGATGCATCCGAAAAATTCCTAGAATTGGTAAAAAAAAATACAGTAAAGTCTCAGATTACAAAATTAATGTAGAGAAATCAGTAGCTTTTGTATGTAGTAATAACGGTCAAGCTGAGAGTCAAATGGAGAACTCAGTATCATTTATAATAGCTACAAAAAAAAATAAGATACCGTGGAATATACTTAACCTAGGAGGTGAAAGATCTCCAGTAGTAGAACTACAAAACACTGATGAAAGATGTTGTAGATGACACACACACACATGGAGAAACTTCTCATGCTCATGCAATAAAAATTGTTAAAATGTCCATACTGCCCAAAGTGATTTACAGATTCAATGCAATTTTTAGCAAACTACGAACATCACTTTTCAAAGAGTAAGAAAAACCTTAAATTTCATATGGAATCAAAAAAGAGCCTGGATAAGCAAAGTAATCCTGAGTAAAAGAACAAATCTAGAGGTGATGCATTACCTGACTCTAACTTATACCATAAGGCTATAGTAACCAAAACAGAATAGTACTGGCGTAAACTATAAACAAAATTAATGAAACCGATTTGGCAACCCAGAAATAAAACTATATACTTACAGCCAACAGATTTTTGATAAAGCAAACAAAAATCACACCCTAGAGCAAGGACTCCCTATTCAATATATGTTGCTAGAAAAACTGGGAGCCATGTACAGAACAATGGATATATTCCTTTCTCTTAGTGTTTACAAAAATTAACTCAAAATAAATGAAAGACTTACAAGTATGTACTAAAGCCATAAAAATTCTAGAAAAAAATGTAGGAAAAAACCCTTTGGGATATTGACCTAGGCAAAGAATTTATGACTAAAATCCCCAAAGCAAACACAGTAACAACAAAAATAAATTCTATGTGATTACACTAGAAAGTTTCTGCACAGAAAGGGAAATAGAACAGTCCAAAAACAACCTACAGAATGGCTGAAAATATTTGCAAGTGATACATCAAACAAAGGTTCCTTATCAAGAATCAACCAAAAACTCAAACAAATCCTCAAGAAAAAAGAAAAAAGCTCCATTGTAAAGGGGACAAAAAACAGGAACAGATATTTTTTAAAAGATACAAAAATGGACAATAAATATATGAAAAAAATGTTCAACGTCAGTAATCATCAGGAAAATGAAAATTAAAACCATCAGATACCACCTGATGGTCAGAATGGCCATCATTAACAAGTAAAAAAAAAGGGTGGTGCCTGTGGCTCAAAGGAGTAGGGCACTGGCCCCATATTATGCTGGAGGTGGCAGATTCAAGCCCAGGCCCTCCCAAAAACTGCAAAAAAAAAAAAAAATATATATATATATATATATATATATGTGTGTGTGTGTGTATTTCTTCACATGTGCTGAAGAAGGAATGATCATATACTTTTGGTGGTTCTGGGAATTAGTACAACCTCTATGAAAACCAGTACAGAGGTCCCTCAAAGTACCAAAAGTAGACTTAGCATTTGTTCCAGTCATTCTATTTGGTATACAAAGGAAAAGAAATCATTATATCAAAAAGATACTTGCACCAAAAGGTTTATCACAGCACAATTTACAATTGTGCATGTATGGAATCAACCTCAGTCTCCATCAAATGATAGGTAGACAAAAATGTGGTACACACACACATTCTGGAGCTCTACATAAAATGATGAACTAATGCCTCTTGTACCAGCTTGAATGAACCTGGAGACCATTACCCTAAGTGAAGTAGTTCAGGAATAGAAAAATAAATACCTCAGTTATAAGTGGGAGTTAAATGATGGGTATATATTTTTATACAAAGTGGTATGATGTATATTGGAAACTATAAATGAAGAAGATTAGAAGAAGCATTAGAGGTCAAAAAATTCCTGTTGATTACCTGTTGAGTACAATATACACTCTTTAGGTGATAGATACACCAAAAACCCTAATTTTACCATTTTACCACGTATCCATGTAACAAAGACTGTACCCCTAAATCTATCAAAGTAAGTTTTAAAGAAAAAGTGTATGTAGTCAACTTTATTCATCATTTGGCTTAGCAGAGTATAAAGATGGGAGTGGGAGTTGCGGAGGGGAGATGTTTAATAATACATCCTAGCCAGCTTCTCAGAAGTTTTGTTCTTCCTTCAATCTATCCTTGATTTAGGGAACATAAATCATGCAGCACGAGCCTATCCCTGAAACCTTAGCACCAACATCTTATAATACATATCTATCTAGCATGTCTGAGAAATGTACACTTAAAAACTGGATAAGAAAAAATTTACCAGGAAAAAAGAAATTAACTGTCTTGTCACTAATAAAGTAATTTCTATATAAATGATGTCTTTTTTATTGAGGACAACCCTTCCAATCTCCTTTTACTCATCATTATTTTCCAGTCTATCCCTCCTCGTTTCAAAATTCACATGAATATGGTCACCTTAATCAGATGACCACACTTCTAGTCCACTGAGGTCAGTGAAACAAAGGCGAGGAATCCTGCTGAATGAATGATGGATTATATTATTCTAATGTATATAAAAATCAACGAGCTTAGGATAGTAGTGTTCTGAATGAGGTGTCTCAGATTCAACTGGCATCTAAATTCAAGTAGTGTTTCAGATAAAACATAAATATATTCAACTGTCAAGTGAATTTGGATATTTTGAAAGAGATGAGAATATTGTCATGGTGACAGTTATTTTATAGAACAGTGAAATCTGGGAAAATAGGAATCTTGGCTACTTTCCCAAAGTGCCTCAAAACAGGGTGAAAAAGCTGTAGGTGGTTTCGGTTCTTTAACAACTAGAGGTTTTCCCTGTAAAGGATTCTCACCTTCAAAATGCCAACTAAGTGTCTAATCTATGGATAGAGGTCTGAGTCAGCTTGACATCAGAAATCAATTCCAATGTCATGCAGAGACATAGTGGTGTATGAGATGATGTTGGAAATGAAGTTCTACATTGCTGTTTTAATATAATAGTTATTGTTGATGCAGAAAACTCAGTAGGTACTCTGGATGAGAAAAGAATTTCTCTAGACCAAGATTAGAACATAAAAGTAGAAGTTTATCTTTTATAAGGAAAGAGGAAGTGAGAGGGGGAGAGATTTTGAAAAGGGAGAGAGAAGAGAGCAGGGAGATGGCGAGTCATCCCAAAGGAAAGAGGGAGAATGACCCCAGCTGAGAGAGGAGAGCAGGGAGATGGTGGGTCATCCCAAAGGAAAGAGGGAGAATGATCCCAGCTGAGAGAAGAGAGCAGGGAGATGTTGGGTCATCCCAATGGAAAGAGGGAGAATGACCCCAGCTGAGAGAAGAGAGCAGGGACATGTCAAATCATCCCAATGGAAAAAGGGAGAATGACCCCAGCTGAGAGAATAGAGCAGGGAGATGGCGAGTCATCCCAAAGGAAAGAGGGAGAATGATCCCAGCTGAGAGAACAGAGCAGGGAAATGGAGGGTTATCCCAATGGAAAGAGGGAGAATGATCCCAGCTGAGAGAAGAGAACAGGGACATGGCGGGTCATCCCAAGGGAAAGAGGGAGAATGATCCCAGCTGAGAGAAGAGAACAGGGACATGGTGGGTCATCCCAAGGGAAAGAGGGAGAATGACCCCAGCTGAGAGAAGAGAGCAGGGAAATGGTGGGTCATCCCAAAGGAAAGAGGGAGAATGATCCCAGCTGAGATCAAGGGGAGGCTAAATTTAAGAGTAGGGGCAAGGAGAAAAAAGGTAATTGTAACCAAATTCACAAGGTATTGTAGTATGAATATCCTATCTGTTTTCCTCCAGCAAGTCTGGAGACATACTTTTTACAGATGTTTCCAATCCTGAGGCCTGATTTCCACACCCCATGTTTCATCTAGGAAAGCTATAGTAAACTTTACAGAAAGCTATAGTAAGAAATTCTAAAAGGCAGATTTAGTCAGTATGTCTTAGTGGCTGAAAAGAAAATTTACATTTCCTCTTTTGTCTGTTGGGATCTTCAATGGCTCCTGATTAATCTTTAGCAAATTGTGAGATTAGTTACTTTCATGTTATTTTTGTAAGTTTTGTAAGGCCACTCCTTTCCTTTATATCCTAATTGTAATGACAGTGGGTTTCATATATATATACTAACCTAGATAGATTCCCAGTATGCTGACCATAAATGATGCAGTCTCATAGTTTTGCAAGGATGTGTTGCTTAGCTAGAAGTTAGTTAACAGAATATCTACCAGAAGCTTTATCGACACCTCTCCTGGTTTCATTTTTCAGTGGTCCATAGTTGCATCCTCTGGAAAATGGCAGAAAATAAATCACCTCATAGAAACAAACATGGATGTCCAAGAGACCTGACTCATCTAATGATATAATAGGGGGATCCCATTTTCCTGCAAGAATAAAGACTTTAGGGTGCCTCCTGCCATGTATAAATATGAACAGCAGTAGTCTACCTTCCAGTTTGCCTGTAGGAATTGATTTTGCAAAAGGTTGGCTGGAATTCCTAGGAGCGGTGATAGATACTCAGGAGCTGACACGGAAGGAAAGACCAAGACTAGTGTTTAAACGAAACAGCAGACTGAAGAAGTAATAGGCCTTAAATAACAAAAAACCAATAGGATGGGAGACAGACAAGAGAAGAGTTACCTCCATGCACGTTGGTGCACAGTGATTTTCAAGCTCTGGAATCTGGAGCTCAGAATGCTTGCCGAATTCCGTGGTTTTTCAACATAGGGCTGAAATGAAATCCATAGCTTGGTTCGCTGAGCCAGTGAAATTCCCTGAAATCTTCACCATCTTAATCTGTGGGATGTTTGGCTTCCTCCCCCCACCTCCTCTTCTCCCTTCCCCAACATCCTCCTATAGTTTCCTTTCAATTCTTTCCTTCTTAATAAAGTCTCTCCATGTCTCAGAGTTCTGGAGAAAAGACTCCTTGAATAATGTCAGATCCTTTTTCTTCCTAGAGATAGTGAAGAACTTTGGCAGAAGATGTAATTTCACATCTGGATCCACGTTTTGATCCAGATCCAACCTCCACTGGGGATTGACCATGGGAGTTCTCTCTGAATCACTGGACAAAGAGGTGCCAATTTTCTACTTGAGGTTTAATTGCAAGAAGTGAGTTCATACAGCAATTTTTCACCTACAATGAAGACACGGAAGAAGAGTCATTACGATTTCAGAGTGTAATTCTCTATCTGTGCATGAAAGTGTCTAAAATAAAAGAGAAAATGTTCCTTAATCCTTAGAGAAAAACTTTTATAACAGTGGTAGCAATGCACTACCATAAAAACTTTAGACTTGACCATATAGATCTCTAATTAATATTTCTAGAATGAATGGAAGCAAAGATTACTTATTTTCTGTTTACACAAATGTGGCAGGTTACATATTTCAAATAAAATTAATAAAAAAGAAAATATTGACATAGAAGTGAACATTTATTTGCCCAAAACAATACAGTAACAATGTGTTATAGATTGAATTTGAACTTGGTTTAGCTGGTGCTTCTGAATCATATAATGTTTTCATGGTGAAGGTCTCACCTTTTCTAAATACTATTTCTTACTTAATACATTTCTGGTGGCCTGGAATCTATTTCCTATCTTTTTGAAAGGAGACCATGATTTCCCTCTGTCAAATTCTAACTAGTATCCAGGGGACAAACTGACTGAGTCTGATTTTGAAGCTGCCTGCCCTGCCCTACTCATGTTGTGGGCAAATAACATACAGAAACCAATTAAATCATGCTCTGGGAATTTTAATCATAAGCAAAGTTAATATTCAGAAAAAGCATATGGAATTCAACAACCATGATGACCACCCACATACTATTATTGTGGACAGTTGCTTTTGGTCTCTATGTACACCTAGATAAAATTCAACGACAAAAGGCCATTCTCTCTGTACCTTATTCATTCTAAGAGTTTGGAAAGATAATCTAGCAGTCTTGATCACTATATGTAGCAGACCACATAACTCAAAGGACAGGAGAGATGAAAGTTAAGCTTTGAATGCTCTGTAATTATGAGAAACACCTGTGATATAACATCTCGGTAACACTTCAGTGATAAGGGCACGGGGAAGGGATTCGGCTCTCCCTAACATGAGAGCATGAGCATCAGTGCTTGGCAGTCTTCACACCTGTGGTGCAAATAGCCACAGGATCACTTCTATAAATAGCTGCAGGAGAGGTTAGTCTGGATTCATTTCTCATTCTTTCACAGACTCACTCACTCTGACTCTTTGCTCCTCCTGCACTGAGGGCGTTGCCTAGCGCCCTTCAATGAAGACTGCTAAGATTCACTCTCCTACTAGATTGTTTCTCTCTCTCTCTCTCTCCTGCTGAGACAAATTGCCCTCCAGCCAAAAGGGGAGTTGATCCTGAGCAAGGTACACAGTGGTCCCCGTCCAGACAGTAACATAGGCTGGGCGGAGACCTGGCCAGTCCCGGGCCCCAACATCCATGGTCAAAATTATCCACTTAAATTTCTTCTGAATAACAAGGATAATGATTCTGCAATTGAATTTTAATCTTGGGTGTGAGAAGAGCATGTCCAAGGGTCTTCCTAGAGAATCAAATATTGTCAGTGTGACAATCCAGTCACATTGGCTGTGTGTGACTAAGTCTTTTGTGAAAATGCCCATAGCAGAATCCTTTTAACTTTCAGTGAACTAGGAGGAGAATTAATTTTACAAGAACAAGCATCCCTTTTGCTTGGCCAGACATCAAATTAAGACCAAGGCCCTTAATTCAGAGTAGAGCATCAGTTTTTTATTCATTCCTTTAAAATAAATTTTATGCAACTATGTTGTCCTTGTGAAAGTCTGAAATGATAAAGGGCTTTTAAAAGGATTTCAAAAGTGTGTTTTCATCATCCAGGGGTAGTGCATTCAACAGAATATAAATAAAATACATTTCTTTTCCAAAAGTAATTAATCTTAAAAGAAAAAGAAAGTTTAAGAAAATGGTTTTGCATTCTTGTCCCTGTCTTCACTCAGGGCTTCTACCCCAATCACCTGGTTTTCCTTTCTGTTTTCTTCTCATCTTCTCTTTGTCCATATTTCTACCTCATGTCTTTATATAGCGTGAATATATTGTTCTCTTTTTTTCTTTTTTTTTACCCTTAACTGTCTCTGCTTTTCCCTCTTGTGTGATTACAAAGCTTCACAGATAGGACTGAAATATGAGTGAAAATGACTTAATAAGGATTTCTTATTCGGGAAAATTTGTCTTCAGTGATGTTTGATGATTTCTCCTGAGAAAAAGGCATTCACGTCTTACCCTAATCATTGCTGAGCAAAACATTTCAAATTGGCCAAACAGCTGCACAAATGAGAGCCAGAAACAGACGTGAACAAAAAGATTTCCTGCAGCGGGAAACAATATGATGCTTCTATTCTGATAACACTCAGGGGGCAATTCCTGCATTTCTAGGAAAGGCCATTTAACCTGCAGGTGAACAGTAAGAAATGGAGCCCTTTTAAGACAGCATGCGGGAATAACATGTTGGTTTGCTTTCATCAATTTGTGTTAAGATTTTTCTTTTTCTACAGAAACAATAAAGCTGTGTCATTTGAAATTCCTATGCAATATACTAAATCATCATAAAAAATGTTTTATTGGATTTGCAAGAGAATGAAAATCTATTTTAACAAGAAGTTCAAGCTGATGTATCAGAGGGAACAAAAAATACTTCACAAAATGTTGACCCACTGTGAACAAAAGTTCTCTGTAAAGAACTTTTGGAGGAAAGAAACCCTTCCACGAACAGCTTGCAAACCAAAATAACAACAATCTTTGTGATAAAAAGAAGATGCACTCCAGAAAACCAAGAGTTCAGATTTTATAGCAGAAGTTCCCACCTAGATTCCCAATGAGCTCCATTTATGTAAATGACAGGTTGAAACTCATTTAGTTCCTTGCACAGCTAAGTTCTTCTTGGACAGGATAGGTGAGCTCTAGTTGGTTGGTTTCCAAGCCTGGAACCAGCAGTCTCTGGCTATGTTTCTTTCTAATTGCTGGTGGTGGTGGTGGTGATGGGATGTTCCAGCTTCAGTGTATCATGGCTCCCTCACCCAGCCATGACCACCTGGTTCTCATTTAACTTTCAGCACCTCAGCCACACAGAGTCCATTTTGTCCTGGGGGCATACTTTAATGCCAATAAGAAGAAAGAGAAAATATAATTGCCCTGGGATTTGGCCAGGTAGCTTCATGATTCACAACTCTATGCAAGAAATATATTTACATTTCTTAAAGATTCAAGTGAATCTATGTTCTATTCCTTAGCAAGATTCACATTTAATTTTTTTGAAAAGCATATATTTTAATAACTTAGCTTATTTTTTCTATAATCTTTGAGGAAAAATAGTCTGCTTAAAATGTATTATTTTTATTTTTGTTCCTAAGCATCCTCCTAGCATGCCAGCTCCCATCCCATTTTAAGAAGCATGGGCCAAAAAAGATGTCTTTTAAAGTAACTGAGAGGGAAAATTTATATTATTATTTTGAGCAGGACACAGTTGATCCTAATTCACTTATTAGGTTTGTTGAGGGTCAAAGGTCCTAGTTCCCTGAACCCAGTAACCTAGTTCGATTACTCAGCTGAGCTGGAAAGTTCAACCAAGGCACTTTAATCAAAAGCAAAAAATATGGAAATTGGAAATGAAGCTGGAGTTTTCTATCCAGGCAGTGTGGATAGAAACCAAAAGTAACCTATGCAAGTTTCAGGGTAAGAAATATTTTATTTAGGAAAAACAAAGAGAAAGTTTAAAGCATTTCCAAGGAGAGTTGAGTGTGGGTCCCTCTCATGAAGGAGAGAAGATTAGAGAGAGGAGACACAGAGGAATGCCAAAATATAAATACTCTCTCTGTTTGACATTGGTTGAAAGTCTTTCATTGTCCTCTCTCTGCCTCCAGGCAGTATTGCCCTTTTCTATTGGACATTGATTGTCTCTATTGGTCATTGGTTACCTAGACCACATTCTGATAGCCCCTGAAGACTTCCTGGTTCAGCAGACCAGGTTCCCCCCTACCCCCGGCCTTGAAGCCTCTTTCTTATTGTCCCTTCTCAAGGTTACTGAATGGTCTTAAAAATTATTTATTTCTTCAGTTAGCCAACAATTTATTGGGTGGGTGGTGTGGGTTGTGTTCTGTGAAAAAGAGGCCACTAAACAGTACAATCCATGTAGTTGCCTTTGTGGGTCTTGCATTTTATGGAGACTGTACACAACTAACAAGGTGGATAAATAAACAAATATGTCCCCCAACCAACAGACCCATTGAGGAGTGAGTTTATAGCCTAGTGCATAATGATGAGGAAAATAAACATGGTGAAGAAATAAAATTCTGAAATGAAGCAAATTCATGCCATACAACATGAGACAGCCTCTTTGAGAAGGCACTGATTGTGGGGTCAAAATACAAAATTATACCAAAGTATGTCATAGATCTAACTGGTTTTTATTTGTAACCAATATATGGGGCAAAAATAGAATGAGAGCTCCTACTGGGCAATGACAGAACAGCTGGTTTTGTAAGATAGAAACAAGGAAACTGACAATAGAAAAAAATGATGTGCCTCGGCGCCTATAGCTCAACCCGCTAAGGCGCCAGCCACGTACACCTAAGGTGGCAGGTTCAAATCCCCAGCCCGGACCCGCCAAACAACAATGACGGCTGCAACCAAAAAATAGCCGGGCTTTGTGGCGGGCGCCTGTGGTCCCAGCTACTTGGGAGGCAGAGGCAAGAGACTTGCTTGAGCCCAGGAGTTGGAGGTTGCTGTGAGCTGTAATGCCACGGCACTCTACCCAGGGGGACAGCTTGAAGCTCTGTCTCAAAAAAAAAAAATAAAAATAAAAATAAAAAGTTTTAAATGGGGGGTGATGCCTGTGGCTCAAAGGAGTAGGGTGTGGGCCCCATGTATGAAGGTAGTGGGTTCAAACCTGGCCCTGGCCAAAAACTGCCAAAAAAAAAAAAAAACCAAGTACCTCCTTTTGGGCAGCGCCTATGACTCAAAGGAGTAAGGCGCCAGCCCCATATGCTGGAAGTGGCAGGTTCAAACCCAGCCCCGGCCAAAAACTGTAAAAAAAGAAAAAAAAAAAAGTTAAATGGGAAAGAGAGGCAAGAGACTATAGTCTGTATATAAAATAAAATAATTTGATGTGATCCTACCATTCAACCTCCCTCAATCTGATCTCCTCCCCCAATTCTATGAAATCAGCAGGGTACAATGAAATTAGCACATTAGCACATTGTACCCCATAAATGCATTAATGTATTAAAAAAAAGTAATTTTCTTTTTCAAAAAAATAAATAAAATAGTTTATTTCTAGTTTTGTATAAGGAACATGTTGCTTTTGTTATTGAAAAATAAATTTTATTTGCTATAAAAATAATTTAAATAAGGTGTATTTAAGGACATGCTCTATAACCCTATGTGGAGAAGTTTTATACAATCCACTGCTTTTTCCCTCTTTGTGGGAGATAGATATTTCTTGCCAATCACAAATTTTATAGTTTTGTTGAATATTATAAAGTCAAGCAAATAGCCTAATTTAGATTTCTGTTTATATAATAGTGATTGCATTTTTATATATATAAAATAAAATAGATATTTCTTGCCAATCACAAATTTTGTAGTTTTTGTTGAATATTATAAAGTCAAGCAAATAGACTAATTTAGATTTCTGTTTATATAATAGTGATTGCTTCAATTAAAAAAAAAACAACCATTTAACAGCATCTTTTCAATGATCCACTTGCTGGCAACTCTCAATAAGAGTGTGTGGATTGCACTGTCACTGGTCCTTCAAGTAGAGTGTGTGCATGTACTTTTGCTGCAGGGAAAGGATGGAATGAGTATCCTGTTTGTGTTGTACTAACAGGTGGACCCAGGTAAACCAAGACATTGCAGACCGGTTACAGAAGGCCCAGAGCCTGCTTCAGCTCTGGGAAGCGTATAACACTGCTCACGCAGAAGCCACAGCACGGCTGGAGCAGCAGGAGGCAAAGTCTCAACAGCTTGCAAACATCAACATGTCTGGAAACAACCTGGCAGAGATCCTTCCCCCAGCCCTGCAGGACATAAAGGTGAATACAAAGCCCATTTGGAAGACTAAGGCCAAAAAAGCCCAATAGACAGGGATGAGCAGACCACAGGACAGAGAGGTCCGTCAGGACAGGTGCCACGACTGAGCTGTGTGGATTTGAGAGGATCAGGTAGCTGCTCAGAGGCTGGGTCAGCAGGACCTGACACTGTCTCCTTCCAGGTCTACCCTTTCATTGGAGCAGCTAAATCTCTAAATTAAAAGTCTTCTATGAAGTCTGAAGTAAACAAGCCAAAATGTCTCAACTGATTGTGATCATCTAAGGATGATATATGCTGAATCTCCATTTTGGCAGTGATAATGGACTTGGCACCTTTTCTGTGGGGGTAGTGATTTTTAGAATATGTTTTAAAATGCCCAGAAAGTGAATACTGTTTAGTTTTCAACTGGGTAAATAGGTGCATTTTGTATTTTCTAGTACTATAGGTTAAATCAAAAAGTAGTAACCAATTTGATTAGAGAGACAAGAATCCAACAAATTGGCTCAGTGCCTATAGCTCAGCGGCTAGGGCACCAGCCATACACTGGAGCTGGCAGGTTTGAACCCAGCCCAGGCCTGCCAAACAACGACAGTACAACCAAAAAATAGCCCAGCATCGTGGCGGGGGCCTGTGTTCCCAGCTACTTGGGAGGCTGAGGCAAGAGAATCGCTCAAGCCCAAGAGTTTGAGGTTGCCGTGAGCTGTGACACCACAGTACTCTACCGAGGGTGACATAGTAAGACTCTGTCTCAAAAAAAAAAAAAGAAAGAAAAGAAAAGAAGCCAACAGATTTGATCGCATCTCTGATTTACATTTACCTGAGCTGTTGTTTAAAAACAAAATAACCCAGAAATTTCACTCATGCAGTAATTCCCAAGTACCCCCACAATCAGCTTGATTAATAAGATTCTATAGTTTCTGCAAGTGAATCCATTTGTATCAGAAATTCTATGGCAGGAGGGTTGCATTGATTCTCGAAGTGGTATGAAAACAGATCCTTAAAGTGTTAGTAATTAGAAATATAAGCATGTGAATCTACCCAGGGTACCTCCGGTTTCTACAGACCAGAAGCCTCAACTCTATTGGACATTGGTGAGTTTTAGCTCTAAACTGACAGATTTCCAAACAGCACCAGGCATGTTCATCATTTAAAGAAAGCTCAGCGACTCTGGAGGCTGGGATGGGAGGATCACTTCATTTCAGGAGTTTGAGACCAGCCTAAGCAAAAGTGAGACCCAACCTCCACTAAGAATGGAAAAATTAGTGGAGTGTGGTGGCCAGTGCCTGTAGTCCCAGCTACTCAGTAGGCTGAGGCAGGAGGATCACTTGAGCCCAGGGGTTTGAGGTTGCTTTGAGCTGAGCTGACACAATGACACTTTAGTCTGAGCAATAGAGTGAAGCTCTGTCTCAAAAAAGAAAAGAAAGAAAGAAAGCTTAACCTTTCAGCTATTTAAAATAAACTATAGCAAAAAGCCACACCCACAATTTCAGGAAACAAATTTTCCTAGGTGTTGCTGGAGCAGGCAGGGATGGGGGATGGTGGTGAGGAAGGAAGAAGGCATGTTTTATGATCCCTTTTCCTTCTCCAGGAGCTGCAGCATGATGTACAGAAGACAAAAGAATCCTTTCTCCAAAATTCCCCTCTTCTGGAACAACTCCCACAACCCACAGAGTCTGGCACACACATGCTCCTCCCTGGTCACCTGCACTTCCTCCAGAGGGCTACTCATTTGGAAAAGATGCTGCTTGCAAAAGCAAATGAGTTTGAGGTTCATCTTATTTTTCCATTCAAATAGTCTCAGACACTCGTGTACCACCCTATGAAGTAGGGTGTAAGTGCTCTGGGGACTGCTCTTTGGGGAAAGCACAGGCTGGGTCTCCCCAGACATATACGATCAGAGTTTCAATCACATGGGTAGGCTTTTAGGAACCATTTCTTTTTTATTGAATGTATCAGTTTAAGAAGTGATATATGAGGTCAGACAATTAATGAACTCATCCTAGAAAAAGTGCAAATGCCTCATTGCTAAATATCACTTTGGTCACCTTCAAAGTACTTCCTTTGCTCATCTAGTGACTATAGTGATATTCAGCAATGAGATATTTAGCACTTTTTCTAGGATGAGTTGTCTGACCTTGTATGTATTACATTTCATACATCATTCAGATCTCACAGTCATTTGGATTTCCGAGTGTGGTAATTGAGTCGTAGGATTAGTTGCTGAGAGCATGTCTGTTTGTTGTATTCTTTATTCCCTTTGTAAAAAGCCGTTAGTGACTAGGCACAGTGGCTCATGCCTGTAATCTCTGCACCTCAGGAGGCCAAGGTGGTTGGATCCCTTGAGCAAGGAGTTCAAGACAAGCCTGAGCAAAAGTGAGACCTGTCTACTAAAAATAGAAAAATTAGCCAGATATTGTGGCAAGTGCCTATAGTCCCAGCTACTAGGAAGGCTGAGGCAGGAGGATCACTTGAACTCGGGAGTCTGGGGGTGCAATAAGCTAGGCTGACACCATGGTACTGTTTCCTGGACAGCAGAGTGAGACTCTGTTTCCAAAAAAAAAAAAAAAAAAAGCTGTTAATGCATAAGCTGTCACTACATATAAGGCCACGGGGCTGTAATATCCCATCTCAGCAGGAAAAAGAGTGTTTAACCAGTGGGGCTGAGAAAGCCAAGTACTCTCTGACCTTCCTCTGCATGGTCCTCTCCAGCAGGTCACCTGTGTATCTGGGAAGGCTCAAAGGCACAGAGAGAAACCCAAGGGGTTTCTGAATATTTGTCTGTGAATATTTGAGATAATAATGAGCTGCTGGGGATTGAAAACAACTTGAACTTTTACCAGCTCCCAAGATTGTGCTTCATTCTGTTTTATATGCACTTAAAAATAGTTTCCAACAAAAATTTCTCTTGTTCTAGTTTGTTCTCTCACAGTTTAAGGATTTTGGGGACCAGCTGGAGTCTTTAAAAGGTCTTATTAGGCAAGAAGAAGAGAATTTGGATAGACTCTACCAGCAAGAAAAAGAAGAAAATCCTGACTCATTCCTGGTATTGCCATCTTTCCTAAGGGCTTAGACGCACCATAAGCTAAGAATAATCTAATTACTGTTAGGTTATAGAATCTGTTTGCATCACGTAACTCTTAAGCACAGTCATTTATATGCTATTCGTTATTATCCTATTTTCCCGAAGGTCTAGAAAAAGTAGGACAATGTAGGGACCTGTTTTAGTAATATGCCAGAATAATTTTTAGTAGAATTTTTTTATCTTGATGTCTTTACTAATTAGCATCAGTGAACCAGAATAACCTAGGGAATTGACTATTGTGATTAATTGAATTTTTCTGACTCTTTTAATATCAAAAGTAAAGCACCCTATTTTTTTGCATTTTTCCTTCATTACCTTAGTGAATTTAGTTTAGTAAATAGAGATGAATGAAAGAAATAATTCTGGATCTTACAACTCCTAAGAATCAATATCCTTAACCTAGATCAGCAGACAGCAAACTATAGTACTCTGCCCAAATCCAAGTCCACCACCAATTCTGTCAATAAAATTTTGTCATAACACAGCCATGCCATGCCCTTCTATCTGTGAGCATTTTCACGCTTCAAGAGCAGCATTGAATAGTTGTTACAGAGACCATATGGCCCACAACAGCCTAGAATAGTTATGATCTCGCCCTTTATAGAAAAAGTGTCCTGACCCTGACCTAGAATATTACCGCAGAGTTCTATAGTGATAAGTTGGATGTTGTTAAGGATGTTTGCTCAAGATATTGTTAAGCTAGAGGCTATGGCTGAAATATCTTTTGGAAAAAATTTTTTGATGACTTTGCTCTCTTTTGGTTTCACGTTCTTTGAAAATATGGGTGTTCAAATACCATTTTTTGCTAGGGTTATTTTAAAGATCATGTTTTCATTGTTCTGTGTTTGACCTGTTGAAGATCAAGTTGTTGGCATAGCAAATGGTCCAAAAGTTGTCCTTTTTCTTTAAAAGCCCATTTTCTGTGTTCTTCAAAGACAAAATCTGAGATCACTTTCTGTTTCCTGGGTTGTTTAGGGTTAGTCATGTATACAGGTTGGTGTTCTAGAAAATGTATAGCATCAAGAGAGCTGAGTGCAGGCCCAGCTCCAGCACCATCTGTCTGTCATTTACCTATCGAGGCCCAGTTTTCCTTCATCTTTGAGATAAAGAGGGCTTTTTATCATCTAGATGTCTTATGGGCACTAAAAATCTGTACTCTAATTTTTATTTTTTAAATAGAATCATGTGCTGGCACTGTCAGCCCAATCACCTGCTATTGAACATTTGAATGAAGTGAGCCTCAAGCTCCCGCTTAGTGACGTAGCTGTGAAGACATTGCAGAATATGAACCGGCAGTGGATCCGGGCCACGGCCACAGCACTGGAGCGGTGCAGGTCAGAACATCCCATCTCTCCTAGTAAAATTAATAGCTTTAGCTCAGAAATGTCATGGTCATATGGATGTGTTTTGTTTGTTTTAAACCTCTGTGTAGTGAGCTTCAGGGAATTGGATTGAATGAAAAGTTTCTTTATTGCTGTGAAAAGTGGGTCCAACTTCTGGAGAAGACAGAAGAGACACTCAAAGTGAATATTGCCGGCAGCCTTCCTGCTCTTTTGGAGCAGCAGAAAACCTATGAGGTAAACTTGTGTTCTCCGCCACCCTTGCTTCACTCACCTTGGGGCAGGAGTCAGGGGAAGGTAGATTTAAATAAATATAGGGAGTACCTACCGATTTCTAAATACAGAATGGACGTCTTTAAGCAGATTCAGTTGTCAGTTGATTATAAATTCTCACATTTTACAAATTTCAATGTTTTGTTGCACTGCTCTATTTTATTGATGACAGCATCTAGATTTTCTGCAGTTCACGGAAGCTTCTTGTGCAACTTTGCTACCAAAAGCGCGTTAAAGTACTCTCACTCATCTTTGCATTTTCACTGAATAATTCTCTACAGTGTTGAAATACCTGGTGTCGTTATAATTTCAGCACTAATCATTTCACAGAGGAGTTTCCTCCATTCTTATGCTGATATATATTTGAAAATATTTGTGGTGATTATAGATGGACCCCACAGTTAAAATGTGTCCATGGGGCCGGGTGCAGTGGCTCATGCCTATAATCCCAGCACTCTGGAAGGCCAAGATAGGTGGATTGCTTGAGTTCAGGAGTGAGCCTGAGCGAGAGTGAGACCCCATCTCTACTAAAACTAGAAAAACTAGCCAAGCATTGTGGTAGGTGCCTGTAGTCCCAGCTACTCAGGAAGCTGAGGCAGGAGGATCACTTGAGCCCAGGAATCTGAGGTGCTGTGGGCTATGGTGCCACAGCACTCTACCTCGGGTGACAGAAGGAGACTCTGTCTCAAAAAAAATAATAAAATTAAGGCTCGGCACCTGTGGCTCAAGCGGCTAAGGCACCAGCCACATACACCTGAGCTGGTGGGTTCAATCCAGCCTGGGCCCACCAAACAACAATGATGGCTGCAACAAAAAATAGCTAGATGTTGTGGCAGGCACCTATAGTCCCAGCCACCTACTTGGGAGGTGGAGACAGGAGAATCGCTTGAGCCCAGGAGTTGGAGGTTGCTGTGAACTGTGATGCCATGGTACTCTACCCAGGGCAACAGCTTGAGGCTCTGTCTCAAAAAATAAAATTAAATTAAAAAAAGTGTCTGTGATTCGTTTACTAAAATTTTTTAATATAAACTGATTTAAGTATATATTATTCCATTAACATCATACAAAGAAATTGTTTCTGCCAAAAAGCAGAGTGACCTCATTAGTGAACCTCTTTGTACCTTAGTTTCCTCTCCTCAAGTGGATACATAATGGTAATGAACTTAAGTCCTGAGATTGAGAAATAACAAGATGATAGGTGTTGTTCACAGTGTCTAGCAAATAATGCCCAATAAATGGGAGTTAGATGTAGTTATTATTAGACCTGTCTGCTTCTAAGATTATATTCACAGGTGAGATTGATGTGATAGTTGAACATTTTTTTGCATTTTGGCTCAAATAATTTAAAAAGTAATCATTCCTGCTCCTCTGTGAGCTTAGATTTTAATAGGAAATGTAAGTTCCAGATTCATAAAATGATGTTTTATATTTGAACTCATATACAGATGTTAGAAGCAGAACTTTCTATAAACCAAACAATTGCTGATTCTTACATCACCCAGTCCTTACAACTCCTGGACACAACAGAAATAGAGAACAGGTAAGCTGCCTGGGGCTCCTGAAGGTTCTGGGTACTGGAGGGCAGTGCAGGTGGGCAGGGCAGGGCTTCCTCCATGGCACCGCACACTTTGCAGCCACACTGGGT
Source organism: Galago senegalensis (assembly GCA_963575145.1). Classification (NCBI taxonomy): domain Eukaryota; kingdom Metazoa; phylum Chordata; class Mammalia; order Primates; family Galagidae; genus Galago; species Galago senegalensis. Next base: position 20,782 of record CAUYTI010136595.1, read on the forward strand.
GATAGACCGCCAGGGGGCCGCCTCCTGCCTGTGTATTAGGAGCAGGTCTTGTCATGTAGCCATTCACTGGTAGCTCTCTTCTCTGTGGCAGCGTATGGGTTAGCAGTCCATAAGCTTTTGAAACTGCCCACATAGGTGTAGTAAACTAAGTTTTTAACCCCACATGATTCTTCTGTAGTATGTTTCTCTCTCTGTCCTCATCCTTATGACATTTTGCTATTTAAAAAATAAATTTTTTTTTTTTTGAGACGGAGCCTCAAGCTATCCCCCTGGGTAGAGTGCCATGGCATCACAGCTCACAGCAACCTCCAACTCCGGGGCTGAAGCGAGTCTCCTGCCTCAGCCTCCCAAGTAGCTGGGACTACAGGTGCCTGCCACAACGCCCGACCATTTTTTGGTTGCAGCCATCATCATTGTTGTTTGGCGGGCCCAGGCTGGGGATTCAAACCTGCCACCGTAGGTGTATGTGGCTGGCGCCTCAGCCGCTTGAGCCACAGGCACCGAGCCTAAAAAATAATTTTTAAAGTACATCTGTTCCCAGCAGGTAGTTGTGTCCTCATTGTGAAAGAAGAGACTTGTCCCATGCTGTGTGCCTGGGGTTAGGACCACGAGGCAGTGACATTCAGCTGAGCAGAGCTCCTGCTGCCAGCCTGCCAGTGATAAGGGAGCTGCTCACGTAGCTAGAACACGTGGCAGGTAGCCTGGAGGTGCCCCATCCATTTAAATACTTTTTAAATGTCCTGATAGGTACTGGGTTTCTTCCACATCACCACCCATAAACCTCTGAATCTTCTTTCAGCATAATTTCCTAGCTCTGAAGTAACAAATCCAAGCCGATCCCAGAAGGATAAGCTCATTTCAGTGTGACCAGTATGGCAAAAAGTATGATTTACCCATAATAAAGACCTTATTCCTCACATGAGGGGTATTAGTTATCTGGAAGAGAACTAGCTGAGTAGTTGCAATAAACATGCTCTTCATTACTAAAGTTATGTCAAGTCCATGCTCAAGTAATCAATAGCATTACAAGGCACCTACCTGTCCATATGTCTCCCACTGATCCAATTTCTAGTTTTACATGCAGCATTTGGCATAATGGAACAGCTTCCATTTGTTTAAGGGAATGGTAGTCATGTGTGCTAGCAAAATACCAGGTTACATGCAAATAGTGTCTGCCAAGCCCCTTTTGCCAACCTGCATGTTTGTAGCCCCCCGCCCCCAGCTTCCATCATAGTTAAGTTGAATAGTGCTCAGGTTTTCAAAAGTAAGGGGGGGTTCCATGTAAACTGTACATATAAATGGTGAGTCTGAGTTTCTATTCCCTATTGATAGTTATTTTTTCTATATGTTGATGTCAAGATTCTCTAACCATCTGATTTTCCCCAGACCAGAATTTGTTTCAGAATTCTCAAAGCTGGCAGACCGGTGGCAGAGCGCTGCCCAGGGGGTTCGGCAGAGGAAGGGAGACATTGCCGGACTGGTGAGGCAGTGGCGATACTTCACCACATCTGTGGAGGACTTGTTACGCTTCCTCACTGATGCCAGCCACCTGCTGTGTGCAGTGGAGGGCCAGGATCGCCACAGCCTCTACCAAATCAGAAGTCTGATCCATGAACTAAAGGTAGGATGGGCATTGGAGCAGTCTGAGAGCCACAGGGCAGTTGTTACTTACAAGACGTTTGGTCTCCTCTGGTGTTATGTTTTTTATGATGTTGTGATCCAAGCACAGCCTGTTCCCTAGCTTTATTGAGTCAGACACCCATCTTATGCTTCATGCAGGAACAGTGAGGCTCTCTTGGGCCATGGGAGGAGGAGACATGGAGTCGAGATAAATGACTGGATTAGAAGAAGTCTGGGGTGACAGTCTCACACCACCACCAAGCACTAACTAATGTATAAAATTGACCACCTCCATAGTAATTTACAGCAGCAGTCCTGCTCACTCTTGAAGGGCAAATTCATCCAGGCAACAAAGATTTCCATCAGGAAATTGCTTGATGAGCACAGGATTAGAGGAAGTAGTTGGACATGTTCCATGTAGCTCTAGAGCCACTCTTCACCAAAAGTGAACAGCTGAACAAAACACCACCCTTCTGAAGTCCTGGGCTCTCCTCACTCATTTATCCGGTCATCAAATATTAACGGAGTGCCCTCTCTGTGTCAGTCTCTATCCTAAGTGCATATCCTGTGGAGTAAGGAGAAGATCTCCACTCTCAAGGGGCAATCAGACAACTTAGTAAATAAATGGGAAAATGTACTCAAACAAATGTAGGAATCCCTGCATCTCACACATACCAGCAGTCATATTCTCTCTCAGTTCTAGGCATGACAGGGCACTGTTAGGTGGTTCTGCTTAGGTCGGGCACCTCAGATAGTTCAGTGAGGTGGTGGCTGGGGCTCCTGTCATCTGCAGAATCACTCACTCTTCGTGGCTTGCCCTTCAGGCTGGAAAGATTCAGACAGCCAGGAGCTGGGATAACTCGGGCTCCTTGGGTGTCTTTCACTGTGTCTTGCCACTTAGGGGCTTCCGTGGCCAGACTTCTTAAGTGGCTCATAGCTTCCAACCCTCATGTCCCAAGAACAAGTCATATAGCCATTTAGATCCAGCCTCAGGATTCACATACCTCACTTCCGGCCATGCTTTAATAATCAAGGCCAACAAATTCAAGAGAAAGGGACAGAGACCTCACTGATAAAGAGTGCCAAGGTTCTGGAAGAACATGTGAGCCTGAGAATATTGTTGTGGCCATTTTATGAGAACAGTTTGCCATACTTAGGAAGCTTTTTCAGTGTTCTGGAGAGTTGTTATGATGGCTAAGATAAGGGTGATCTCAGTGGAGGTTAAAAAGGATATTTTTGCAGGTAGAGTTATAGACTCACTAACAGTTTGAATGTGGCTGAAGAAGCCAAACCAAGGGGGAGTCCAGGTTTTGGCTGGAGCATTTGGGGTGTAGTTTAAGGCTGCCATATGAGGGAAGACCCAGAGAACACCAGGTCTTCTATCCAGGTGGCCAAGACCAGCAATTCATACGCTGGAAAGACGGCGTGTGGAGTGAGCATGGTCGCTGAGTTGCTGTCTCTTACTGGAGTGTGTCTCCTGATGGCACATCCCGCTGTCCCCTTTGTATCTGTACAATCTCAAGTCTCCTCCAAAATACCTTTGTAAATTAGTGCTCTGTTGTTGTCAGCTTCCATTTTGGAAAATGCCTACGTTATGTTTTCCTTGAGAAATTTGAAGATGAAGGAACTCACATTTAGAACAGTTTTCTGTTTAATTTTTTTCTCCAGAAACCAAATGCTTTTGGAACTATGAATCAACTAAAAAGTTTTTACTTCATTTTCGTATTATAAATAGCTAGTTTAAATCTCTTTTAAGCATGCCTATGGGACATTTAGATAGAATTGTTTAAAGCTGTGCCTTTAGTGCATACATTGGTGGATATGTTTATGTGCCCACAATAACCTTAAATATTTCTCTGTGCATCTAATCATTACACTAAGGATCTCATCGTGCCAACTTTTGGCAATTATTTAAGAACACCTCATTTGGTAGTATGCTTGTCTGCTTGATGTAAAACATTACCTTTTGATGTGAATGACTGTGTCTGCATTCTGGCCATATTTGTCCAGTGTGTATCTATTTTAACACTTAAGAAAAGCTCTGATGGAAATATAAATAAACATACACAATCATATTTTAATCACAGTAGAAACTCAAGCAGATCACCTGGGGTTTTTTTGTTTGTTTGTTTAGAATAAAGAAATCCACTTTCAGAGATGGCAGACTACCTATTCACTGACCTTGGAAACTGGGGAAAAGTTACTGCACACAACTGACCTGGAAAGTAAAGAGTCAGTTGACAAGAGAATCAGTCAACTTCGAGACCAGTGGAACAACACAGAGCTCCAACTAGCAGAGACGATCAAGCAGTTCCAGAGCATTGCAGAGGTAAGCTCACCACTGACTGCTCCACTCATTACGTTCAAATTCCATACATGAGATTTTTGTTTGCTGTGTGGAAGTGGCAATAATTTTAGGAAATCACAATATCATAAGTTTGCCAACTCAGGTTCCACTAATCCATGAGTTGTGCCAGTTAATGTGGTGAAATAATAATTTAGCAGGGCTCGGCGCCTATAGCTCAGCCGGCTAAGGCGCCAGCCACGTACACCTGAAGTGGTGGGTTCAAATCCCCAGCCCGGACCCGCCAAACAACAATGACAGCTGCAACCAAAAAATGGCCGGGCGTTGTGGCGGGCACCTGTGGTCCCAGCTACTTGGGAGGCTGAGGCAGGAGACTCGCTTGAGCCCAGGAGTTGGAGGTTGCTG